>BRYA01000254.1:37092-60026 GCA_030267965.1 Triparma columacea
GGATTGGGGAGGGGGGGATTATAAAAGTTACTAAAGTCAGGAGGGAACATCCGTGCTTTTTTTTTCGCAAAGTCTGACATTACTTTGAATCCGTTCCCCCCCTTTCCACCTTGATTGATGAAACACTCACTCACCCGACCACTCCTCTCTACCCCCCTAAACACAAAACTGTTCGCCCCAGCAACAAAGATCGCCACGGAGAGATCGAATACCCCCCCCTCTCTGCTCCAACAACTCCTCAACCAACTGACTGTGAGTCTTGCCAACAATCACAGTACCGGGGTTAGGGAACTTAGCCATGAGCATGGTATTCTTTGAGTCGCAAATATTTTGACCATCAGAAACGAAGCATTTAGCGTCGCGGTAGATTCGGGCAGTTTGGCCACCCGAGCAAACTTCAACACTTCCGGGAGCATAAAATTCACTGTTAGCGCCAGCAAGCGAGAGAAACTGATTGTCACCCTCCTTAGCTCCCAAATATCCGGGGAAGGCCGTTAGAGCAACTGGCTCGAACTCCGGCTGGAACGGAGTTTGGGGGGAAGCAACGTATTCACCGTACTCTTTTCCAAAGTAGTTGCAGAGGGTGTTGGATTGAGCCTTGTTGAACTCAAACACAACTTGTACGTTAGCAGTAGCATTATTGCTGAAGTAGGTGGTTAGAGGCTCCAAGACAAGCCATTTCCCCGAAATATCTTGGCAGCTCTGAACCTGAGGACGGGAGGGGGTAGGTGCGAGTTAGTGTCATCCAGGCAGGGAGAGTGTTACGGCGCGCAACCTAGGATTCTCACCTTGCCCTTGCCCTTGCCCTTCCCTTTGAGCTTACGGTGGACCTGCCCGTTCTCCAAGTGGATCGTAAGTCCATCTGAAACATCAGTCTGGGTAGGTCCTTCGGCTTCCAGGCTGCGAAGGTTGTCTGCAGAGGCTGTTTCAAGGTCTTTGGTCAACGCTAGGAGAAAGAAAGCGATGTAAGGTAGGATAATCTTCATAACTGCGGTGTGTGACGGTCGCGAGAAGAGTAAGAAAAGGAAATATTGATTGTAGAAGTGGGAACACTTGTTTCTTATTGTCCCGATATGGTTAGATTTCACACTCCACGAAGCCTTCTAAGAGCTAAAAAGCACGCACAATCATAGATGATGATACATATGAAGGCACAGTGACAAAGTGCGACCTCCCACACCGCCATATTGTCACATATCTTACTAAAAGTGGAGGATTGGGAAATTGAGGGGAAATCCAAGGCAGCATGAGAACATTCAACGGAAGCAAAATTGAAAATCTCAAAGTAAACGTTTGCGTTTGATGACGACATTATGTTGATGTGTTTATGTTTTCATGGCTATTCTGTGAATCCCTTCTCTTCTCCCCCGAACCCAAACCCCAAAGGCTCGTCAAATATAGAATATTTATTATTCTTCCTCAAAAAAAACTTTGTCACGAAAATCTAGGCGCAACACTCCTCTTATCTCTCCATTCTACCCATCTCTTCCCTCGCATTCTTCTACTCCCTTCCCTCTCTACTTTCCTTCCTCCCCCCTTGGTCAGATCCCCAGGTCCCAAGGTCAAGGTTAGGGTCAAAAAGCCCAGGGTCGAGGTTTCGCGTTGCATAACTCAAGCTGTATTCGGCGTTGTTTTCCGTCGCTTGCCACCTTGAAACCTAAATCCGCTAACCTCCTGGATCAAAGGCGTTAACAACAAAACCTTCCATGAATCCAGGCAGGGTCTCAGACGAAGCAAGTGCGGCTTCCGATAATCACAGATCCTTCCGCCGGAAGTCAATCGACAATGGCCTCGCGATGCCCTTAAATCGCGAAGACTACAAACACATCTCCATGAAGCAGTTAAGCAGCTTGAAGGGTTTCGTGAACCGGGTCGCCGAATCTTACATCGACCTCCTGAAGAGTTACAGCGGAAACGTCGAGGTTGGTGTTGGAGAGTTCTGTGACGAGGTGCTTCCAGAGGAAGAGGTACTGGCAAGGGAACTCCTCATTGACCTCGCTCCCAAGATTAAGCCGTCACTGAAGTTGGCGAGGATTGGACTCGGAGTGAGGATGCTGCTGTCTATGGTATTGACATACATGGACTTGATTACGGATTTCCTCGTGCTGAAGGAGTACGGAGAGGGAGGAGAAGGGATGAGGAAGTATCTTCACATTTCCATTGCGATCCTTGCCGTGTCCACGCTCGCGAATGTGCTTGCTGCATGGATCGCAAATAAGAGGAAGGGCGCGAAGGCCGTAGGGAAAGGGATATTTATTGCACTTTTACAGCTCAACCCACTTGTGCACGGCTTGAACGTGTGGAGGGGAGTGGAACAAAGTGAGGATGATGCAATGAACCCATTTATCATGTTCCTCATGGTAAGAATGGGCGAGCTTACATTCGAAGTGATGCCAGAGACTGTCCTGCAGCTGTTTGTCATCTACCACACGAAGGATATCTCATGGACGTCAACAATCTCTATTTTAAGCAGTGTGGCGAGCGCCGCGTTCATCATGACGGACAACAGCATGATGTTCGAGAGGGGACTGATGGTGAGTGTGAGAGGAGAGAAGGCGGTTCGATTCCCGATTTTACGCATCCCTTACACCGCATACTCGTGTTTTGCTTCACACAGAATGCTCAGAAACGTGGACCCTACACTCACCCCATTTATGGGTTCATCCCTTCACATGCACCCTACGCTGCCGCAATTCAATTCGGAATGTTCCTCTCTTACGGGGGATTCATCTCTTGTAGTATGATTGCCCTCTCTGCTGTGCTTACTGCTTTCAATTGGTATTACGTACCTCTCGTCATGGGTTGTGAGTTTGCGTTGTTTATAGGAGTATACGCAAGCAGGGGACAGCTGCTTAATGTCCTTGAGGCTCCCGGCAGTAAGATAGTCTCCTCTGTTGTCCACGTTGCGTTCTACCTCATCATGTCTTTGTGTCCTTGGGTGCAACTTCGCGCTGATGATAGCCAACTCGGTGGTGGATGGTACTCGTCTATGATAGTTTATAAACTTCTATCCAGCGCCGCAATCGTTATGTATGCGACGGGTCAGTTTGCAGAAATCGACAGTGGGACTAGGGAAGTCTTCATGGAGGGAAGAACCGTGAGATCAATGTTTTTCATAGCACTTGTCGTAACAATCGGTGGGGTAACGCTCTTCCTAACATACATTCAGCAGTCTCACCGATGGACCTTCTATGCCAGCAGAATGACAGGGCCAGAAATGTTTCAGTGGGCCTTTGATGCTACCCAACTTGGCGGTGATGCAGAAACGAAGGAACAGCAGAGAGTGTCGGTATGGCTGAAGGCCCACCCAAGCTACTCAGACCAAGACAAGGTGAAGGAGTGGCTTCTTGGGCTAAAGAGCGACGGTGAGATCCTTGGCGGCGTCGACAAGAAATTACCAAAAGGCTGCCATGAGTTCACAGGTCACTCCCTTGACACCTTCTTCGCCAAGAGCCTGGACCGCTACGCCTACTACAACGATACCGAGGGCTTCCTCCTAGTCGAGGCCCACCTCAACAAGCTGAAGGAGGAGGTTGAATCTCGCGCCCTCGTCGTCACAATAGAAGGGGCGACCATACGCAGCTCGACCAAAGGAAAGGACAAGGAGGAGGACAAGGAGGAGGACAAGGAGGAGGACAAGGAGGAGGACAAGGAGGAGGACAAGGAGGAGGTGGGAAATGGGATGAAAGCCACCGACGATGAGGAGATCCTTCGGTTGAAGGTTTTGCTTGAGTCAAAGGAGAAGGAGATGGAAGAGAAGAAGAGAGAAGCTGCAGAAGAGATGGAAGCGAGGGAGAGAGAAATTGCTGAAGAGAGGGAGGAGAACAGGGCCAAGTTCATGGCAAAGGAGAAGGAGATACAAGAGAGAGACGGAATTATACAAGAGAGAGACGAGAAAATTGTGAGGTTGAAGGAGAGGATCGCGAAGTTGGAAGAGAGAGAAGGATAAGATAAGAGGGAAACCTCTGATTTCTGATGAACCCATTTCTTTTTTTTCAAATTTTCTTACTGACCCTACGCACTCCCCTTACACTTCCCTTTTTTCTTCTTACTCGCTTTCCCCTTTCCCGCTCATGTCCGATCCTTGTTCCCCTTCCTTCACTTCCTAATTGTTTGTTCCTCGTGGAAAACTCACTCGTCCACGTCCAACATAATCGTCTCTGCGTGAGCGCTGGAGAACGCCGTCCACTTGATGTGAGGGTTCGCATCAAAATCCGCGAAGTGTCTTGCGTACATCCTAAGGTGAGCGGGATCGAATGCGGCGGAGCGAATTTGTGTGGGGTGAGCCATGGTGTGGAGTGAGCGATTATGAAATGTTGAGAATAGGTCGTTGGTTTCGTCCATCCTCACCTCGTCCTCCCGGATACCCCCCCAGTATACGAGGTTCCGTTCAACCTCGCGGCGCCATATTCGCCGATCTGGAAGTCCTCCTTCTCCTTCTTCTTCCTCTTACTTAGCTCCCTCTCCTCCTTCTCCCTAGTCGCGGGGGTAGTGTTGCGGGGGTAGTGTTAAAAGTAGCGATGTGGCGGGGGGGGGGGGGGGGTTCGACCACTCTCACCTCTTCCTCCTCTCCTGCGCCTTCCTCTCCTCGATCTTGCGCATCTCCGTTTTGACCTGTGCGGACTCCCTCTGGGCTTGGTTCTTGCACTTCGAGGGGTCACGTACGTAGCAGACGTCCTCGTAATGACCACGCTTTTTACAGTAGTCGCAGAACATCTGGATAAAAGGCGGTGGGGGACGCCCCAGTGTGAGATTATGTCAAGATCGTTGTCGCATCTTCCTCGTCGAACATTTCACTCGCTCGCTTACCTCGCGCCTCTGGATTGAAGCAACGGCGGAATTGGACGTCCCTATCCAACCCCCCCCCGTGACGTACTCGGAGAGCGACGGGTTGAGGCTCTGAACCGTCATGTAGCCCCCCACGTAACCAGGGTCGTGCATGGCCTTGGGCTTGTGGTTGTCCCACGCCTCCCTGGTGTTCGGGGCCTGCGGCTTCGGGCCAAGCTTCAGACCGGTCGACTCCTGCAGGAGGGAAGAGGGAGTCGCGGCGGAACTGTGGGTCACGCTGCAGAGGAAGTGCTTGCGGATGTAGGAGGGACGGGAGAGGGAGAGGATCTTGCGGTCGCGGATTATCTCGATGATGACGCCATTTTGGATGACGTCCTCATCCGTCAGGATGTCAGGGATCTAGGGGGGAGGGGGGGGTTGGCAAAAAGTGTGTGTGTATGAGTGTGTGAACGTGTGTGAACGTGTGTTTCACGTGTGCTTACGTGTCGTCGCCCCCCCCCCCCCCCCTCTCACCTCATTAAGAACCTGTTCGAGCGTCCCTGCCTCCTCGTCCGTGATGTCGAGAGTATCGAAGCTGACGATCATATCCCCAACCTCGATCCCGGCCTTCTCTGCGTTGCTAAGGATCTTGTCTTTTACAACGTCTCTGTCCTCGGGTGCGTCAAAGGCGCTGACAGTGACTGATTCGAAGACAGTCGCAATGTCCCCTCTTTTCTTGGTTGCGGAGGCGGCGACGATGTTAGTCTCGAGTTTTTCTTCCCTGACGGCAGTGACCAAGTTGTCGATAGCTGGAGCTACCGATGCTGCCAAGGTGTCCGATTCCGCGGTGGTGCTGTCTCCCCCATCTTCGTCCTTGACCTCGACCTTGATGATGTCGTACTTGGCTTTTATAGTTATCTCGAACTTGACTTCCAGGCCGGCCAACTTCCGCCACACCTGAGGTACTATCACAGGCACTGTGTGCGTGCGCGTGTGTGTGTCGGGCACCAAGTCGGCGACGCTGATAATCTTGACGTTGATGTCACCATCGCGCAACTTTTTAGAAAAGTGGCCGCTCTCTCTCTGCAATCTCTCTCTCTCTCTCTGCAATTCCGCCGCAGGCAACAAACCCTGAAACACGGGCAGTTGATCAGGATGCTGCTGCTGTGCCGGATGAAGGCTCGCTAGGATACCGGTTTTGAGTACATCGACGAAAGTAGTGAAAGTCTCGAAGTCAGCGACAAAATTAGAGAAGAGATCGACATCAGCGACACCAGCGACATCGGGGACCTGGAGGTTTTTCAGAGTGACGGCCGCTGAGATGGTACTAACGTACGGTTTGTCATGTTTGACCTCGAGGACGACGGCGAAGGGGGGAAGATTGGAGTCGGTGACCTCGGAGGACCAGGGGACGTTGACAAACTCGGGTGGGAGGAGGGTGGAGGCCAGGTTGAGGCCGGTTACGTCCTCGAAGGCATTGAGTGAGTCAAAGACACTGGTGGTGGGCAAGGTTAGGTTGATGGTCTTGACGTTTAGGTCGGTGACTACGAACATCCCGGATAAGTGGAGGTCAGGGTCGGCGGTGAAGACGTTGCATAGGAGTTTGGAGCCGGGGGGGTTTGAGAAGAGCATGGAGGTGAGTACTGAAAGGTAAGTGGAGAAGATGTTGGGGCGGGAGGATGAACCCTCGTGGAGCGTTCCCAACTAGGGGGGGGGGGGGGAGGGTTAATTATGTTGTCGAGCTAAGGGAAGCATACGCTGTTGACACTTTTAACAATGGAGCGTCTCACCTCCCTCTCCCAACCCTCCTCGTCGATGGTGTTCACCGTGATTGCTACAATCACGTCCTTCGGTTTGAGGCCAGAAGTAGATGAAGGGGAATTCTTGCGAACAGATACCACACGGGCGAAAGGCTCTGGGTATACAGGGAGGTCAGAAAGGTGTGAAAAGGTGGAGGCCTCACTTGAAGAAGAGGTGTGACTAGAGGAGGAAGTGGAAGAGGTCATAGAGGTGGTCGACATGGCATCGAAGTTGTCCTCGTGTGTATCGCTGCCATCGATTCTGTCAATATCCATTGGAGGAGGATTAGGATCAGCGGTCTGGGTTTGGATGGCATTTAGTGTGATATTTAGGGTTAGAAGGGGGGAGACAGAGGGGGTTAACTAGCGTAACAAAGTGAATAGAGTCTTGATACTGAATTCTATCGACTATATTATGCAATGGTGTTCATAAATGAGGAGAAATCAGCTAAGAACAGACAACGCTCCGATCACAGTGAAGACTCAGATATTATTAGATATCTACCATCTGTTTCACTTTCTTCTTCGTGATATGACTACTTTACGATTGTGTGGGAGTGGAAGAATAGAATAGGGTCGTGGAATCGTGGGAAGGCAGACTCACCATGGCAATCAGAGGGGAATGGGCTCAGACACAAGAACTCAAGACACCAAGAAATAATTTCTGGGGATTTTTCCGAAAGAAGAAAATAAATCCAAAAATTCTATGCAACGTGCATTACGTATGAAAAGCTCGCATCACATAAATGGTATATTTCCTGTCCGCAAGTTGTTTTTGTTTTGTCGCGACGCTTCGTTTAACAACTGTTGGATCGAAGTTTACTTTTCTCTCAAGGAGCCAGGAACATGCCTTTTTTGGTGGAAATCTTTGTTGGTAAACTTATTAGAATCTGGTGTTTACAGCGCTATTCTTTTTTCCCACCGACACTAAATATACTTTATTCGCAACATCCGTCGATTTTCAAGTCTTAAAATCCCTCCATAGTATACTATTTCAACCTCTTCGACAAAACTCTACCTCTTCTTTGACAAAAATCTAGCTCTCTCTTTGACACTCTTCCCCCTCACCCCCAATGAACTTCAAAGATGGCGCATCCCCTCATCGTCTCCCCAAACATATATCTCTTCTCCTCTTTTTAAATGGTTTCCTCCAAGCCCTCGTCCAACCCTCCTTAACCTCCCTCCTCACCCTCTCCCCTATGGCCGTTGACCTCTCCAAGCTCTCCGTCGTCTACTCCCTCCTCTACATCCCCTATCTGTGCAAACCTACCTACGCGCGGTTGCTAAACTACCTCGAGAAGCGAGTCGGGTCCCCCTTGATATCAACCCTCCTTCCCCAAACCTACCTCTTCCAAGCCCTCACACTGCTCCTGCTGACGACGGTCGTTGACCTGGAGGGCGATGGGGGGCTCCTCTACTTCACGGCGATTAACTGGGCGAGGGAACTCAGCTTGGCGGTGGGGGATTGGATGCTCACAATTGCCGTCATTAGGTTCTTAAGAGGTGAGGGGAGAATAAAGCACGACTGGCAATGACAGAAAGAAATGGTCGGAGGGGAAGGAACGAGAGCGTTTGTTAAGTTTTGGGACACAGAGCCTCACCCCTCTTCCCCCCACCCCCCACTCCGAATCAGGCTCCCAAAACTGTACGACATCTTCGATAAACGTGTCAATGGCGGAGTCCTCGCGGCTCCGCTCCCTCGGCTCCTTCGTCGGCTCCCTCCTCACCCTCCTCGTCTACGCAATACTCGGGGACGATGGAAGCAACGGTGTGCCCAAGGGGGTCATGGTCCTGTGCTTCGTAATAGCGGCCGCCTGCAGCGGGGGAGGGGCGGTCGTCGTCATGAGGGACTATAGAGATAGAAGGCAAACAGAGGAAGGGGGGGCGACGAGGTGAGGAGGGAGGGTTGAACGAATGTAGAATGATTCGACACGAGCACAAGACAAAAACAACTCACACACACACACATCCCCTATTACAATGCCCCCGCAGCATGTTGAAGGAAGGAGGTGAGAATGGACGAAATGATTAAGTGAACTGAAAAATGAAGTAAAGCCCAACGAGAAGGCGATCAGGAACCCACCCACCTAACACACACCTCCCCTACTCGCTCGTCTCAGGCACTCCAGCGCAACATTCTGGCGTACCCCTTGCAAGGAAAAGCGCGCAGTACAAGGTCGTGTACCTTCAGGCCCTCCTCCTACTAACCTTGGTCCCAGGTTACCCAATTTGGCTCACTGGCGTCCTCATCCTCCCCCTTCTAGCCTCTACCGACCGCTCCGACGCCAACATCCTCGCTTACAACATAGCCCCGAACCTAGGCTACGCCGCCACGGGGGTCATCTACCAGGTGTACCAGGACAACGTGTGGTTCCTCCTCGTCACCCCCTGCCTAGGAATGCTCGTCTCCACAGCGGGGGCACATTTCTACAAGGCGTCCACAGCCAAGTCGGTTAAAGCTCTGTGGGCACTCCTGGCTGTGGCCACGTTGGTGGACTGCACCGCGGGGGAGGGGGTGGGGTACACAAGGGCAATAGGGACCTATTGTCTCAATGCGACAGCCACGGCGGGGGGGGGGGAAGGGGGGTGCGAGGATGACTGCTACGGTGGGGAATGCGGGAGAGAGGCGGAGACGGCGTATGCGTGGGTTGGGGGGATGGTTTGGACGGCGGTTAAGGGGGCAACCGCGGAGGTTGCTTTCCTGCCTGTGCTTGCGCTGGCGACTAGGAGGATTAACGATGAAGAGGGGAGGGCAAGGGGGGGGGGGGAGGAGGATAGAGGAGAACAAGACAACAACGCTCTCATCAACCGCCAATCGCAAGATGCTTCAGATGTCTATAAGTACACCATATCCTACACCCTCACAGTGGACGTGGGGAACGTGATATCTGACCTCCTCACGCCCCTCTACATCTCGCAACTTTGCGCCGCTATGGGGGGGACGGAGGAGACAGTAAATCCCGTAGACTACATTGCATGGGGGTTGGTGGGAATGATGGCCTACAAAATTGCCGTATGCTGCTGGGGGTACTACAGGGCATGGGCTTACGACAAAATGGGAGAGAGGGGGAGAGTAGAAGTGACGACAGGAAAGGAGACGAAAGGGGGGAGAAAGGAGGAGGAAGAGGAAGCTGGGCTAATGGTGGGATAAGATGTACATAAATCATTTTTGTGATTCATAAAGTGGGTGATACAACTCACAAAAACAAAATACTGTATGTTCCAGTTCAAAACATCTAGGATAATTGGCGAGCCAAAGCTGCGGTAGATCTTTTCATCGTCAACGGAATATAAGCTTTTCGTAGACTCTTGGATGATTGTAGGTCGTACAAGAGATTGTCTGTGTGGTTTGAGGTGTAAACACGATATCTTCTTTTAGCAAAATTGTGCGTTAGAAAATAAGAGATTCCTTGCTATCATTTTGTGTAATATAATGCACTATCTTTAGACCGAATTTCCATACCAGGTTTACGCTACTATCTCCTACGAAATCAATCATTTTGAGATTTTTCGTGACCACGGTGACATTCTTGTCAATACAATTTTATATACATATATTTACGATTTTATGTATGTTATATACAAATGTGTAATTTAATTGTAAATGGAATCAGTTATGAATATTTAATTATATCTGTGATAAATTTTTGAATATTTATTGGCCAATATTGACTTCAGACGTTTAATATCATATTAAATACAAATTCGATTTTTATTAAATCTATTTGAAACCTTTGAAAAAATATTTTGACTATTTATCAAGATCCAATTTGTGAGATATAAATTTACAAATTTATGTTTCTATTTGATACAGCAAAATATAACACATTTTTAAAGTCTCAGCTAATCAATTTCATTTTGCCGATTTTTTGTCAATTTTCACTTTGCACCCTTACCACAAATATAATTGTGCTTGCGACTACCGACCGCCCAATAACTAGCACTCGAGCTTGTTATTAAACCAACTTCGACTAGAGGCTCCGTTATCACAAGCAAAACTTGCCCGACGCTTCCCCCAACACCCCTTCCCTCGGCACAACTGTTTTTACTGGCTTTTTTAATCTCGTATATTGGACCTCCTGCGCCCCGTAAATCAGATTTATCCTCCTACCCGCTCAATCTAAGACCGCTCCTACCCTCAATCCTCCTCCTCCCCCGTCCCACCACCATATCCTAATCCACCAACCTCGTGCCATCCGAGCCTGGCTCCAAAACTCCACCGTTCTAGGATAATCGGGGTCGAGGTAAGTCAGGGTTTGCAAGCTTCTCCCCAAAAGGCCAAATACCGCCGTTGTCCGGTCCGCAAAAATACCGCAGAGACAAAGTTGGTGCTGAGTCAGGCCACTGACATCATCACATTTTTGGCCACCTCTGAAACCGCTCGAAAGGTGTAAATTATCCCTCGCCCCTGCTCATCTACACCGACCTAACGTCCCGCACCCCTTCAATCCCGTCCGCAGACCTACTTCGACAAAATGGACATGAGACCACCATCTCCTGCAAATGGTGATCCTGTGCCTACTCCTGCGTCACCTACTCCTGCGCCTACGCTTGCGCCTGCGCCTGCGCCTACGCTTGCGCCTGCGCCTACTCCTGCACCTACGCTTGCGCCTGCGCCTACTCCTGCGCCTACGCTTGCGCCTGCGCCTACTCCTGCGCCTACGCTTGCGCCTGCGCCTACTCCTGCACCTACGCTTGCGCCTGCGCCTACTCCTGCGCCTACGCTTGCGCCTGCGCCTACTCCTGCGCCTACGCTTGCGCCTGCGCCTGCGCCTACGCCTACGCTTGCGCCTGCGCCTACTCCTGCGCCTACGCTTGCGCCTGCGCCTACTCCTGCGCCTACGCTTGCGCCTGCGCCTACTCCTGCGCCTACGCTTGCGCCTGCGCCTACTCCTGCGCCTACGCTTGCGCCTGCGCCTACGCTTGCGCCTGCGCCTACGCCTACGCTTGCGCCTGCGCCTACGCTTGCGCCTACGCTTGCGCCTGCGCCTATGCTCGCGCCTGCGCCTACGCTTGCGCTTATGGCAAGCGCTCCTTCTTTCCTAAGTGATCCTCCTTCTTCTGCAAGCGACCATCTTCCATCTCAATGTGGCCCAGACAATGAGGAGCAGTACGCGCTTATCCACAATGAGATCTACGATGCTTTAGTTTTTAGAGGCGCAGTGGAAGGGCAGCTCGACCTTTCTAAGAATGACATTGTCAAGGAATTGAAGCAGGGCACATTCATCCACAATTCACCTGACAAGGTGCTGAATTTCCTTCTCGAAGAATGTGCAGTTGGAGTGTGGCACAGGCACATCCTAGACCCCCTAGAGGAGGAGGGGGGCACAAAGCTAGCGTTTTGGCGGCACTACCTCGGGGACAAGGTAGTGGAATATGTCTTCACATTAGAAACAACTCACGACCTTTACAATCAGGCCCACACCATCACATTCACGTCCATCAGGGACAAGGATTTAACCAGTGTGGCTATGAAGAAACTTACGAACCAAGACCAAATTGGGAAGAAGGCCAGCAGGAGGGCTAGACTCGAAGGAAAACTGTATCTTGAAGCAGCTCAGTACGGTCAGACCAGGCTTGTCCTTACTGGAAAGTTTCGAGCAGAAGAGACGACCTTCTCTGCTGGAAAGAAATTGGACATAAATTTCCTTTATTCCTCCCTCAAGGGTATAATTGGCGAGATCGAGAAAAACTTCCACAAGCCCGGCGTTATAGACGAGAGAAGGAAAAGGCACTTTGTGGAGGAGGTTATGCCTAGTTTGCCTCCACTAACAGTAGAGGAGGAAAGCATGCTGGAAGGAGTTCGAGGGTTGGAGAATGAGCTCTATAAGAAGGGAAAGAGAGTCAAGAGAACATTGAAGGAGGGCATTGACAAGTTCCTGTGGAGAGAGGGGGAAAATGTGTGGGCAGCCTTCGGGGTCACTGTGGACAAGTCAGCAGAGGGTATGCTGGCTGAGCTAAGTTTAGGCGACACTTACACTTATGCAAGAACCCATCGGAAGGAGAACGGCAATCTGCCTAGGGTTATTAGAAATAACTTCAATGGAACTAGAAGTCGCCATCAACACCAAGGAAAACACTTGCCTGGTCCAGGAAAAGACCGCTTATTTGAAGCCTGGTTTACGTGGAAGGAAATTAAGTTGAGCAGTGGCAGGGCAGCCTACTTGTTGGGGTTTGTGCCGCTGACAGAGTTCCCAGGAGGAGGCTTCAAGGACCTCAGTAAGGAAGGATTTGAGCTGGCAGAGACTACAGGTGCCTACTTCTTCTACGAGATTGCCCCAAATGTCTGTAGGGTGACACGTATTCAGACAGTTGATCTGCATTTCCAAGGCCTTCAAAAGACACTGATGGACAATGCCATTGACTACCTTGCAAAGAGTCAGCTTGTTGAGGCCAACAGGTTGCAGGAGAAGTTCAGGAGGAATGAGAAGAAGGTTGATGCTGAGGTCAGGGGGGCCTTGGTGGAGAGGATGAGGGAGGGAGTTGAGCTGGAGAAAGACCAGGAGAAGGTCTTCAAGGACCTGGGTGATCTCTTTGATGGGGAGGAAGGAGGGTGGAAGCCTCTTGAGTCACCTTATGAGGGAGTGAAGATGGAGATCAAGTACAGTCAGCAGAAGAAGGGTGAGAGGAGCATTGCACTCGGGAGAGCTTATGGAAATGCAGACTGTACAGCAGAGGAGGCAGCTGCTTGGTTCTTTGAGTACTGCAGCAGGGAGAGAACTACCAAGGGACTTGCAACAGGAGAGCTTGCTCGTCTAGAGATCAGGGAAGGGACTGAGAGGACCAATGAGAAGAAGTTTGCAACAGTGAAGAAATTCCCTTTTCCGATTACTAACAGAGAATTTGTCCAGAGGTTAATTTGGAGGAGACACAACACTGACTGTGTCACTGTGGCTGTGTGGTCAATTGCCAAGAAAGTTGATTATGGAGGATTAGGAAACCTAGTAAGAGGCACAACAAAGGCAATATTCACAATCACCAACACCCAGGAAATCAATGGCTTTCCGCAATGCAAGATTGAGCTAATGCAACATGTTGATGCCGGAGGTTATCTACCTGCAAAGTTGGTGGAAAAACAAACACCAAAGGTATTGAGGGTTTTGAAGAGTGCAATTCAAAGCTTCGAAAAAGACAAAGAGTTTGATAAAGTTGCACTGGCCTCTCTTGCCAACATCATCAAGAATGAACACCAAGATTATACAGATAAGGAGAAGGATGCAATCAGGAAGGGGAAGGAGCTCTATGAAAAGTGCAAGGTGGATGAGAATTTTGATGATCTGAAGAGCCCTGATGAGAGGGTCAAGATGAAGCTAGTTCATGTCGATGGGGCAAGCAGTGGGACTGGTTTTGCCACTACTGTAGTTGACGCTAGTGTGGAGGAGTGTGCTGCGCATGAATTTTATTTTGATTCTAGAGAATTCCGTAAAACTTCAAAGGAGCGAGGGATCACAGAGTACCACATCAAAAACTCCAATGGTCACACCTGCTTCTTCATCTCTACAAGGGAACTTGGCATCCCTGGGCTTTTTCCTCGTGATGGTCGGAGTAAAATTACCTGGTTCAAGCAAGATGACGGCAAAGTTATCATTGATGTTAGAGACACCGAAGAAGTACACAAAGACTACCCTGTGAAGACTAGGAATGTTTTAGTGAAGGCACACACAGTATGGGTATTTGAGCCATTAGACTCTATTGGAAGTGTGCCACAAACATCAGTGACCTTCATAACAAAGGTAGATCTTGGTGGTGTCTTCTACTCTTCTATCATGAACAAGCTTGCACCAAGGTTTCTTGCACAAGTCTCAGACTTGAGAAAGAAGTTTGACAAGAGTAAGGAAATCGACAAAGCAAGCAGGAAAAAGCTAGTTGAAAAGATGAATGAGCTTGCTACCGTTGGAAGTGAGACTGTTGCCAAAAGGCTTGAGGAGGTCAATGGAGCTGAGAAGATAAAAGGGAAAAACACTAGGGTGAAAGCTCAAGGGGGGGAGGGGTGGGGAAAAAGTGTTGTAACTGTGAAGGCAGGCCTTGAGGAAACAGCTGCTTTCTTCTGGGATGTCACTAGCCGTTTTTGGGTAGAAAAGGGAAGGATTGTCGAGATTTTAAGGAGAGAAGGATTTGAGATGGTTGTGAAGAGACTTGAAAAGTTAGAAAGTAAGCTTGGGGGAATTCACCATACCCGGGAGTTCTTGTCCAAGATGGAGCTTGTGAGGGTTGATAATAACACTCTTGTGATGACAGTTGAGCCTAAAGAAGGAGAGGAAGAGGTGCAAAGAAGAAGATCAAGAAAACGTTCTTTATTAAAATCAACTACCAATGCGACTGAGTCTACTACTGTGAGGTTCACAAAGGTTGGAGAGAAAGACACGAAGGTAGAATTAGTGACAAATTTGTCTCTGGGAGGAAATGTGAGCAAGGGTGCAACCACTGAAGTGTTGGAGAAGTATCTAGCTCAAAACACTACAGCATCTTACTACTTCAACAACCTGCAAAGCTCCTCTGAGATGACAGAAGAAGACGGCAAGATTGCGGCAGAGGAGTTGATGATGAGGGTGAAGGATAGGGAGAAGGGAGAGACAAAAGCAAAAGCTGTGAAAGATGTCATTGCTGCAAACAATGCACTAAGGGAGCTTGTTGAGAAGTACAGTTTCTGTTCACCGCTTTTGTGTGCAGTTGTTGAAAATAAGCTACACCCAATGGTGAAGGTGGGAGGAAAGGCTGAATGCTTGGAGAAAAAGGAGGGAAGGGATATTGGTTCAAGTTTGGCCATAACGTTAGCAACTACTCTAACTGCAACTCATGGGGTGGATGAGTGGGTGCATCAGTATCCTTCATTAAGGCAGCTAATGAAGGAGTATATTTGGCTGAGGCCACTGTTTGAGGCAATAGGGTACACGCTGGTGGGGGAAGTAAGGTGGGGTGTCAAGGCTAGGGTGATTGTTGGGGCAGCCACGAGCATGCTTGACTTGCTGACTGATGTGTATGTTACACTCATGTTTAGGAAAGATAATGAAAAACAAGGGTACTTTTGGGCTTCACTGGCAAGTTTAGCAGTGTCAATGGGATTCCAGTTTTTTTTGGTTTGGATTAATAACAGGAAGTTGGGGATGAAGAAAGTGCTGAGGGAATGGTTTCCGGTAATGATTGGTTTCAAACCAGCGTTGGACGCATTTAGAATTGCCACAGGAGAGAAGGAAGAGGTTGGACATGTTGTTGACCCAATGGTAGAAATGACTTACATGAAGGGCATTGAGATGTTTGCAGAAGCAATCCCTGCAGTGATTATTCAATTAATGGCCATTGCAACAACAATCCAGGAAAAAGACATTGCTAATTCAGCATGGATTTCACTGGTAGTTTCAATTCTTTCTACAGGGTTCATTTCAGCAACAATCAGTTATGACTGGGATACAAACCCAGAAAGGCGACAACAAGCACCAGACTTCTACGGCTACGTGCCTGCACTTGCCAGCAAGAGGACAATAGTATTTGCATCAATGCTTTTAGTGTCATCAGGGTTGCTGTTGACCAGATGTACAACAATTGTACTGTTGGGCCTGTTGGGGAAGAGATGGGCCTTTGCCTACATTGGGGCAGACCTTGGTCTGTATTTAGCCATCAAATTTTTGAGAGGTGATTTCTGGTATTGGATACCAATGGGAAGTTACGCAGAAGAAGTAGCAATGAGTCTTTTTGAAGGAGTTCTAGTCAAGATTGTGACAGACTTCACCTCCATTGTTCACTTTAGACACCCATATGAAATTGGTGGTGCATACTGGGTATTCAGTTTAGTGTTGACGATGGGGAGTCTTCCATATGCAATAATGGCAGCTGAACATGTAGAAGAAGCAAAAAGAGGTGTAGAGATAGCGTGGACAGTTTTGTGGTATGTTATACCTTTTACTGTAATTTCCTTTGTTGTCTTCTTCTTCAACATTGAGCTGCAATATTGGAACACCTTCTTCAGTTTACAGAGAGGAAAGGACTATACATTAAAGAACTTTAGAGAAGGGAAGGATGAAGCTACAAGAGCTGCATTTACATTCCAGATGTCAAAACACCACTGGAAGTCAATTGAAGAGGAAGTGCGAGGCTGGGTTGAGACCAACTGGGAGAGGTGGCAAGAAGAAGAGCCAAATTGGCTAGACGAGGCAATGAGGGCAAGGATACCATTAGAATACATTCCTACTGCCACAGCTAGGCAGCAAGAGAAAGAGAGAAGAGGGTTAGTTGTAAACACCAGTACAAAAAAGAGGGTGAAACCTGTACGCCCAGAGCAAGACATGTTAGATCAATTCCCTTCAGACAAAACAAATTTAGAGAATCCCACCATCGCTGACACTAACCTCAGACAGAAAGAGATAGCAAAGCTAATGGCTGCTGTCCGCAAAAGAAGATACAACAAGAAGGCGACCAAGGAAGCCACTACAAGATTTATTGCAAAGTTGGAAGAAAGAGGTGCAGTGGAAGGTCTATTTCACTACTCTCAGGACAATCATGACTTGAAAACCGAACTAGGTTTAGTTTTGCACCATAATCCAGAAGAAGTCCTCAACTTTTTACTTAGTGACATCAAGGAGGGAGACTTCACGAGGCAAACCATTCAAACAAGCAAAAAAGGCACAAGGATTGTGCTATGGAAGCAAACACAGGGACGGAAAATCTCAGCTGAATTCCTCATGAACATTATGGTGACCAAAAACACAGACGACTCAAAATATACCATCCAAATTAGACAAGTCAAAGATGTAGATCTAGCAGAAAGTGTAGCAGGCAAGTCAAATAATCCGAGAGGAATGGTGGAAGGTCACATCAGATTAGCTGATTTCGAACTTGGGCAAACAGCTCTGACCTTTGCAGGAAATATTACAGTATTGCTTGGAAAGAAAAAAGGACTAGGAGCACCTGAAAGCAAGACAAATGTAGCTCAGTCTGTGACTACAATAGCTAGTAAGACAAAAAGCAACCTTCCAAAGAAAGTATCTACCATGAAACCTAGGAATTCCTTCCTTCCTACCCTAACCCCAAAATCTAGCAGCATAGAAAAAATAAACCAGGAAAGAATTGAAATTGTCAAGGCCTTCAAGTGCATTTTTGGTGAGATTGGGAAACACTTCCACAAGCCTGGCGTTATTGATGAGAGGAGGAAGAAGCACTTTGTGGAGGAGGTCATGCTGAGGGCACCGCCTCTGACAAGAGAGGAGGAGGAAATGTTGGAGAGGGTTGGGAGGCTAGAGAAGGAACTTCACACAAAGGGGAAGAGAGTCAAGGGGACATTGAAGGAGGGGATGGACAAGTTCCTGTGGAGAGAGGGTCACAAGGTGTGGGCAGCCTTTGGGGTCACTGTGGACAAGTCAGCAGAGGCTGTGTTGGCAGAACAATCAATGTTTGACACATATGAGGCTTCCGCCATTCATTTCAGCGATAACAAAAATTTACCAAGGGCTGTAAGGGAAAACGTGGATGGAAGTAGGAGCTTTCAAGTCTATAGAGGAATTCACTTGCCTAGTCCAGCAAAAGACCGTCTGTTCGAAGCCTGGTTTACTTGGAAGGAAATTAAGTTGAGCAGTGGCAGGGCAGCCTACTTGTTGGGGTTTGTGCCACTGACAGAGTACCCAGGAGGAGGCTTCAAGGACCTCAGTAAGGAAGGATTTGTGCTAGCAGAGACTACAGGTGTCTACTTCTTCAATGAGATTGCTCCAAATGTCTGTAGGGTGACACGCATTCAGACCGTTGACCTACAGTTTACAGGCCTGCTTCAAAATGCAATGATGGACAATGCAATTGACTACCTTGCAAAGAGTCAGCTTATTGAGGCCAACAGGTTGCAGGAGAAGTTTAGGAGGAATGGGAAGAAGGTTGGTGCTGAAGTCAGGGGGGCCTTGGTGGAGAGGATGAGGGAAGGGGTTAAAATGGAGGAGGACCAGAAGAAGGTGTTTAGGGAGTTGGAGGAGCTCTTTGGTGGTGAGGGGAAAGGAGGGTGGGGGCCTCTTGAGTCACCTTATAAGGGAGTGAAGATGGAGATCAAGTACAAGCAGCAGGAGAAAGGAAAAAAGACACTTGGTTTCGGAAGAGCTGAGTGTATCTCTGACTGCTCAGCCGAGGAAGCAGTTGCTTGGTTCTTTGAGTACTGCAGCAGGGAGAGGATGCTTAAGAGCAGAGAGAGAGGGGAGCCTGCAAGACTTGAGATAAGGATGGAAGGACAGGGAAGGATCAATGAGAAGCTATTTGCAGTAGTAACGAAACTTCCCTTCCCCTTTCGGAAAAGAGAGGCCATCATGAGATATGTTTGGCAAAAGGGACACCAAGACGGCAAGATGTCATTGGTATTTGTCCCAGCAGAGGAGAAGGTGGACTATGGAGGAAAATTTGGAAAGCTTGTGCTTGCAAGAACAAGTGGCATTCTCACTGCCAAGAATATTGAGGACCATAATGGTGTTCTCCAGTGTAAACTTACATTGACACAATTTATGGACACAGGGGGGCATATTCCAGTCAAAATTGTCGACAGATCTACTCCACGAGTACTAAGTACAATAGCAGCACTCAGGGATTCCTTCAAGCGGGATGAAGAGGTTGATAAGTTTGCACTGGCCTCTCTTGCCAACATTATAAAGAATGAGACCCAATATTATACCGATAAGGAGAAGGATGCAATCAGCAAGGGGAAAGAGTTTTATAAAAAGTGCAAGGAGGGAAATTTTGATGATTTGAAGAGTCCTGATGAGAGGGTCAAGATGAAGCTAGTTCATGTTGATGGGGCAAGCAGTGGGACTGCTTTTGCCACTACTGTAGTTGATACTAGTGTGGAGGAGTGTGCTGCGCATGAGTTTTATTTTGATTCAAGAGAATTCCGTAAAACTTCAAAGGAGAGAGGGATCACAGAGTACCACATCAAAAACTCCAATGGTCACACCTGCTTCTTCATCTCTACAAGGGAATTTGGCATCCCAGGACTTGCTCCTCGTGATGGAAGGAATAAAATTACCTGGTACAAGCAAGATGATGGCAAAGTTATCATTGATGTTACAGACACAGAAGAATTTCAGGCAGACTTTCCAGTAAAGGCTGGGAATGTGTTAACAAAGGCACACACAGTATGGGTGTTTGAGCCACTTGGCACTATTGGAGGTGTGCCACAAACATCAGTGACTTTCACAACAAAAGCGGACCTTGGTGGTGTTTTCTACTCTTCTATCATGAACAAGATTGCACCAAGGTATCTTGCACAAGTCTCAGACTTGAGGAAGAAGTTTAATAGAAGCAGAGCTATTGACGCTTCAACAAGGATCCAGATAGTAAGTGGAATAGGTGAAATCAAAAAAATGTCCACTGAGACATTTGATGCTAAATTCCTTGAGGTTGAAGGCAAACAAAAGGTTGAAGGTGCATTCCCCCTGTCAGATACCTGCATTAAGGTAGAAAAGAAGGGAAAGGGGTGGGGAAAGACAACAGTGACAGTTACAGCTGATTTGGAGGAAGCTGCTGCCTACTTCTGGGACTTTGAGAGCAGAGTCCATCAAGAAACAACAGGAGATATTGAGAGGGTTGTTGAGGAGAAGAAGGGGACATGGGAAGTGGTTGTGAGAAGAAGGAAGAAGTTGGCGTCAGTAAGTGGTGGGGGGCATAGAGATAGGGAGTTCTGGAATGTGATGATGCTGCACAAGATGGATGAAAATACTATTGTGATTATAATAGAGCCAATAATGGAGAATATGGAGAGAAGTGATGCTGTGAGCAACACTGAGAGAAGTGCCGCACAAAGTTTATCTGGATTATTGAGAAGTACTGCACAAAGTGCTGTGAGCAAAACTAAGAGAAGTGCTGCACGAAGGGCATCTGAAGAAGTCGCAATAAAGTTCACAAAAAAAGGAGAGAAGACAACCAAGGTAGAATTTGTCACCAAGGTAGAGCTTGGTAGCTCTGTGAGTGTGGAGGCAACAAAAGCAACTCTGGAGAGGCACCTAGACGAGGCTGCTGAGGCACAAAGATACTTTATCGACCTTGTCCCTTTAATGGAGATGTCTAAGCAAGTTGGCGAGGCCTTGGGTGCTGATTTGGTTTGGGATGGAGGACAACTTGGAGGAGCAAACTCAAGGAAGGACAGGGAGAGATATGTCAAGGAGGTTTGTAATGAGAATGTCGCTTTGAGAGAGGTTGTCAAGAAGTACCCTTGGTTTGTGACTTTGCTGAAGAGGGCAAGGCTTTGTGAGTTTAGCTCCAACAGCTCAGTGTCTACCAAGCTTGAGTGTGTTGAGGAGAAGGAGGCAAGGGTGATTGGAAACAACTTGATGCCTTGTTTGAAGAGCAGGAAGGTGATAAAGGCTGGGGTAGATATGTGGAAATTGCAGAACAGGGCTGTTGGGGAGCTGTTTGAGGAGTTTCAATGGATGGAGGGTATGTTTGTTGAGATAGGGAAGGGAGTTGTGAAGGCTGCACCGTGGGGTCTCATGTTTCGAGTTGCTGTTGGTGCTGTTACATCTATCTTTGATTTGCTTACTGATGTGTATGTGACG
The DNA here is from genome assembly GCA_030267965.1 of Triparma columacea. NCBI lineage: Eukaryota > Bolidophyceae > Parmales > Triparmaceae > Triparma > Triparma columacea. The sequence continues at coordinate 58,172 of BRYA01000254.1, forward strand.
TACATGTTTTGGAGTGATAAGAAGTATGGGTACTTTAAGGCATCTTTGGCAAGTTTGATGGTATCAATGGGGATTCAGATGCTTGTAGTTTGGGCACAGAACAGGAATTTGGGGATGGTGAGGGTGGTTAGGGAGTGGTTTCCTATTTTGATTGGCTTTAAGCCTGCTGTTGATGCTTACAGGGTTGCAAAGGGAGAAAAGCAAGAGGTTGGGCATGCTGTTGATCCAATGCACGAGTTGACTGTCATGAAAGTGATTGAGATGTTTGCTGAAGCCATACCAGGAGTGATTATCCAACTTATGGCTATTGCAACAAATAAAAAAGACGTTGCGGATGCAGCTTGGGTCTCACTTTCAGTTTCAGCATTGACAACAGGATATGCATCTGCAACTATCAGTTATGACTTTGATACTGACCCAGTGAAGAGATTACAAGTGCCTGACTTCTATGGTTATGCGCCTGCGAATCCCACAAAGAGATCTATCATATTTGTTGCAATGATGTTCTTTAGCGCATGTATGCTTGTGATAAGGTGCATGACAATAGTTGTGTTGGGGCAACTTAGTGGTAGATGGGTCTCTCTCTATGTTGGTGCTGACCTTGGTCTGTATTTATTGGTGAAGATATTAAGAGGAGACTTTTGGTATTGGATGCCTGTTGGTGGTAAGACAGAAATAGTGTTTAGTATTGTCAACAGAGTGTTGGTGAAAGTTGTGACAGACTTTACATCAATTGTGCAGTTTAGGCATCCTAATGAGGTTGGAGGGATATATTGGATGTTTGGATTTGTGTTGACAATGGGAAGTCTTCCAGTAGCTATAATTATAGCTGAAAGGGGAGGTGTTGCAGACAAAGGGCTTTTATTTGCATGGAAAGTAGTAAGATCAGTTATACCATGTACAGTTGTGTTGTTTGCTGTATTTTTCTTTAACATCGAGAAAAAATACTGGGGCACCTTCTACAGCTTACAGAAGGGTAAGGAATTGACAATGAAAGGGTTTAGAGAAGGAAAAGATGACGGAATAAAGGCTGCACACATGGCTATGTCAAAGCATCACTGGAAAGCAATTGAAGAAGAAGTGAAAGCTTGGGTGGAGGAAAATTGGGATAGATGGGAAGAGGAGAAACCAGACTGGTTTGATGAAGCAATGAGAGCTAGCGTGCCAGTTGAATACATTCCAGGAGCAGGAAATGCTAGAATGAGAGAGAGTGTTAGGAGAGCAAGTGTTGATGCTGAAGCTGAGGGTGGTCTAGCAGGTGCTTTGGGAGCAAGTGTTAGAAGAGCAAGTTTTGGAGGCGCTGATGGTGTGGATATTATAGGGGTAGGAGGTGGGAAGGCTAAAGTAAACAATGTTGTGCCGGTTAAAGATGAAGAAGAGAAAGAAGGCAAAGTGATTGAAATGTGAACAAACAGCGTTCACAAATAGATCAGAAAATAGTTAAAAAACATAAAATGATAAGAAGGATCAACAGGAAAAATAGTTAGAACACATTAGAAAGATGGAGGAGAAAAACTAGAGAGTTCAATTTTGTATTGAAAAAAATGAAATAAATTTTAGAGTATAAGAGTTTTGTTGGATGTGGGGGTGGGAGACTGAGGGTTAAGGAAGGGGGTTTGTGGGGAGAGTATTGTGTAGGTAAGGGGAAGGGGAAAAAAAAAGGAGGAGTGAGGCTGATTGGGGTTCATGCAGATGTTTTGCAGGGAGGTACAGCGTTAAGAGAGAGTGTATTTTGGTTTATGGTTAAAATCTAATAGGGAAGACAGGGTAACCCTAAGGTTGTTACCAAATTTGCCCCATATTTCTCAGATTCTGAGAAATCCAGCCTAATATTTCTCAGGCCTGAGAAATACAG
>BRYA01000256.1:7723-19730 GCA_030267965.1 Triparma columacea
AAGCGTTGGCGGTGGCGTCGACGCACTGGCCGGAGGGAGAGACGCACCCCAACGTGCAGCAGGGGCATGAGATCTTGCTGTCAGGGCAACCGATGGGATTGCAGGGCTTGGAGGTGGAGATGCACATGTCAACCTCTATGCAGCACAAGAAGGTTCCCTTGTTAGATGCGCAGGTGGCAGGGGAGCAACTGGAGACAGGAGCGAGGCATAGTTTTCATATTGGTAACAGAGGTTAGCAAGTTTGCCGAGCTGGTAATGCGTCGTTGCTGGGACTATTGATCGAAAGACCCTGCAACGACTAGTGCGAGACACGCGGGGACGACGAAACACGCTAAAACACCGTTAGGAAAAACTTCAGTGTAACTCACCTTCCGGGGTCAAAGGAAGTGCGGTCGCATAGGCACGTGAAGAAGATCTTTCCAGGGGCCATGGTAACTAAACTAGTAACTAAGTAAACTTAAGTCGGGGGAACTGGGAAGGTTGAAAGGTGGAAGGGTAGTTTGGGGATAAGTGAAACAGTTCCGTCGAGGCGAGATGAGATTGGTGGGGTTGGGGGGTTAGACTTAGAATCATTCTCGTTACAACACGGATGATAAGGAACGCAGATTTATATCAGGACAGCGACTGGGGAGAATAGCGCTATTCGTCGTGAATTCAGGTCCCAATAGTAACAAGCATAGAGACACGGATCGAGTCGATCTGTTGGACCTGTCCAGGCAACTCTTGAGCCACCGCTGCCCGCAAGTCTTTTATCACGAGCTCTTCTCTCTCCGGGTGGGCCACCCAGCCCGGCAAACGGCAGGTTGTTCCGCACCTTTCCCTTGGATTGCAAATTAAAAACCTCGCAAGACACCGACGGGAAGACGCCGATGAGATACTGTTAAATTAATTTAGCCAAACCTTTCCTTTTCTCCCTTTTGCCTTCCCGCTGTTATAACTTTCCGTCGCCCTACCTCCATATTCTGTTTTCTCGGCGTTCTTCTTCTTTTTGCTGCCCCCTTCAGCGTCTTTCCTACTTTCCTACTTCTTCACAACTGCCCGAGCGACCATGAGCTCTGAAGCTCCAACTCCGGCCAAAGGGATTTTTATGGCTTTGAAGGGGACCCCTGCGATATCTTTCCACAGTTCTCGTACTGATATGCAGTGGTTGATTTACAGGAAATCCTTTATTGGCCTCTCCATCACTTTCACCATACTCAGCCTCCTCATCACCGCTGTGGACTTGGGAAAAAAGAAGGAGTCTTACCTTGAGACGGTGCAACAATTGCCTCCAGGTGTCGCCGAGCACGCTGATGGCCTCGCTATGTTCATGTACTACAACGACATAATTCTCTTCTGTGTTGCCTTGCTCTCCTTTGCCGTGTCCATCGAGGGGTACAAGAGGGTCGAGGGCAACACCTCGTCGAGCTGCTTCCTTGTTCGGTTTGCGTGGATTTGCAACACAGCCATGCCTTTCCTCACTCTCATGATTGTCGCTGGCCGCTCCCAAGTCGACTGGGATGGCGCCGTGGAAGGTCTCTGTAACAATACCTTTGCGAACGTGATGGGTTCCAACGGTCGTTACCCTGGAATGTTTAATTTAATACAAAGCATCGAAGCCAGCCCTCTGGTCGCTGTAGACCCAGCCTTTAGTGAAGCGACAGCCGAAGTCGCTATACCAAAGTTTTGCGGTAAGCACAGTTGGGATTGGAGTGTAGAGTTCTTCGGCCCCCTGCCGACCGGCTCAAGCTCCAACCAACCGCCCGCGTTGGAAGACATAGCTTCAATTTGTGGTGCTGGGCAGGAAGAGATCTTCCAGAACCTCGCGGACCCTGACTACCCAGTTGCCAGGAAGGTGAGAAGAGGAGACGCCGAGGTTGAATGCCCGAGCGAAGCGACAACACAGAAATACATATAATAAGCGCCTGCCTTGCCCTGCCTTGCCCTGCCTTGCCCTGCCTTAACTTCACTCCTACCCTCACCCCACTACCATCCCATCGTCTCCCAGCTAATTTGCATCACTGCTACCTGCGCCGCCCTCAGTAGCGCCACCGGAATTTGCCCCCCCGCGTGCGCTGACGTCAGCCCCGTGATGTGCGAGGTCACCCCAGTCCAATCCCTCGAGATCGCGGCTTACATGGTCTCGCTCCAGGCTTCCGCAATCGGGGCTTCTGTGGCGCTGAGAAGCTCGGAGTTCATAGTCGGGGTGATCATGGGACTTTACTGTGGTCAGGTGCTGCTCCCCCCCGCCATTTCGATCGTTATGGGTATATTGGGAGGGATTAACAACGTCCGATACCTCTTCCCCTCGGACACGATACTATCCCGCCTCTCATTGTTCACCTCGCTCTTGTCTCTGCCGCTGCTTTCGTCGTTCCTCGCTACCATGCAGCAGATGATGGGGGGGTTCGAACTGTCACCCGCGGTCCTGCTCCTTCTAGGCGCCGGTTGCTCTGTGTTCTATGGCACCGGAACGATCCTCTCGCCGAACGCAACAGTGCCCTCCCTCCGCTCCGCCTTCGGCAAGCAGGGCAAAATCAAGATACTCCTCGGGGGTGTGGCCTCAATATCTTTCGTCTACTACGTCTCCTACTCGAACGCGAGGCTCATGGAGTACGTGGACCTCTTGGCGCTCATGGGTGGGTGGGAAGGGCTGCTTGTGATGTTGATAGCTACTCTGGGGAGGTCTTCACTGACCAAGGTCGTCTCTGTCGACCTCATCCTATACGGGCTGTGGAAGGTAAGGCGGTAGGGGGTGCTGGCGTGCGGGTGTGCGGGCGTGCGGGTGTGCGGGCGTGCGTGCGAAATGTCATGGATTCCTCTTCCCTGCCAATATTTCTCCTTCACTCTTACCTATTCTCCTTCACTCTTACCTATTCCTCGTTCGCCTCTTCGTTTAATCCGTCCGCTTCCCACCTCCACCTCATAGTCACATGACGACCTTGACAACACGATCTCGACGGAGGGATCGACCAAGAGGTTGGAAGACATGAAATCATTTGGTGAACTTTTGAAATCTAAACCAACATCCAAAGCGACTGTCACACCAGAGTGAAGAAGTTAAATTTTGGGGGGGTTGAATTTGGGGGGGGTGTACCATAAAGATTAGAATACCCAGATTTTGAATTGACAAATATCTCTCCTCTCCCACGTTAAAACTCTCTCTCTCTTCTCTCTGCCTGTCTTACACGAATACCTCCCCTCCCTCAATCCCTTCATATCTTTTTTTATACGGTCTAATAACCTCTTCCACCCCCTCCCCAAAAGCCTCCTTAAGTTCCTCCACCATACCTTCCAAGAACCTCCCATATATAATCGGTGTATCCTCCCACCCAAGTCCAGGTTGGCACGTAAGTCTAACCGCCTCATCAAACGCGTCGTCCCCCGTACCCTCCCCCCCCCCCTTCTCTCCGTCATCGTCCCCCCCGATTTCCCGACGTGCTTGTGCCCGGCTTTTAATAACGCGTATACCCTCCCTAACGATCCTGCTCCCAAGGTCAGGACTAGCGTCTGCGGCTAGGGTAACGAGGGTCCGGATAACGTTGCTCGATTTCCTCCTTGTACGACGGGATATTTGAGGGTAGGAGGGGGAGATTGAGAGGGTTAGGAGAGCGGGGAGGAGGGTGTGGAGGTAGGCTAGGAAGGGGGGGGGGGAACCGGGTTTGGATAAGGTGGGGTGAGGGGAGGTTAGGAGGATGGAGTGGAGGAGGGAGAGGGGGCGGGTAAGCTTGGAGTTTGTGGAGGTGGGGGAGAGGAGAGAGGTTAGGGGGGGGAGAAGGGTTGGGTGGAGGACGGATTGGGGGAGGGAGCGGAGAAGGGACTTTGTTAGGTGGAGGAATTGAGGGAGAGGGGTGGAGGAAGGATGGGTAAGGGCGTGGATCAGGGTGGGGATTTGGGGATTCGTTGAGAGAATGTGGTGGGTCGGGGTAGGGGGGAGGCTACGGGGTTGGGTGGGGTGTAGAGGGGGTTTGGCGGGGTGTAGAGGGGGTTGGGTGGGGGGTTAGATGGTTGTTAATGTATACCATGAGACTACACAATAAAGCAACAAGCTTCGCCTCTACGTCCTGCCCTCCCTTCTTCCCCCCCCCCTTCCCCCCCTTTCCCCTCACCTGCCATCTCCATTCTTCCTCTTCCTTCCCCTCCCGCTCCCACCCACAGCCGTGTTGTCAGTCTTGACCCCGTCAACGGCGAGCCACTCCATTATTACCCTCCACTCTCCCCCCGTCCCCCCCATCCCCTCACCCCTCTCGAGGTTCCCCTCGACGAAGGTCTTCAAATCAACCTGTCCAATGTCACCACCCTTCCCCCCCCTGGGAACGACCGCATTCGAGGGGAGGGACGAGGTGTAGTAGTGGTCACCCCCGTTCTCCTTGAGAGCCGCGTTGATGTCGTCGAGGGTAAGTACTACGTTTGCTGAGGCTGACATAGTCCTTATACCAAGCCTCCTTAAGGCCAAACGTCGGGCAGATATTATTACACTTTTAATGTGACTTGTTGTTGCATTTGATAGTGTTTGTAGTGCACCGACGGGTGGTGATGATGATAGTGACATGCTTGGGTGTAAATATGGCGTTAAAATGGCTTAAAATGGCGTAAATGTGGAGAATAAGGACGGCTGTGGTTATTTAGTAGAAGGGATTATTGACTCTTATGGGACCTATTTGTGCGATAAAATTAGCCTGTTACTCTCTATTTGAGTATAGATTGCAGTGAGTGAATGTGTTTGCGTGTTTTTAGCTGTATTTGTCGCCAAATTGGGAATTTGAGATGGGCCTAATTTTGGCCTTTTTTGAGGAAGATTTTTGGAAGAAATTCAAGGTGGGTTTGGGTTGTGTTTTCTTGAAGTATATTCAACTATATGACCCGATTGTTTCATTCATGTCTGACTATACTTGAAAAAAGGTTACCGTTTAGGCACAAACAAAAAAGAGTTACAGAAACTCCAAAATTACTCTCCACAAAACTTTCGGTATCTTCTCACGTGCAGGAGTTACCCTTAGCGGTGGGTCTTCAACTCCGTCCCTTCGCTTCCGCTTCCTAGCCGATCTCCTGGGTGGATTCTCCACGTGATCCCAGGTTCCCTTGAGGCACAGCAGAGCGTTGACACGTTCGATCACAGCAATTTTGCGATGCCACCTATAATGGAGAAGGTCCTCGACAGTCGGCATATTTCTTTCAGCAGCGGCGGCGATTAGGGCGGTGCAGTGAAGGAAGCAGTCTTCACTGATGGAAACGGCAGGAGATAGAATGAGTTTCGTCAGGGCAGAGCAGTCTTGGAAGGCGGAATGGCCAATCGTCGTTACTGAGTCCGGGATGGTGATGGCCGTGAGGGAGGTGCATCCAAGGAAGGCATCATTGTCAATCATCGTCACTCCGTCCGGGATGGTGATGGCCGTGAGGGAGGAGCATTCGTAGAAGGCGCCATCGCTAATCGACGTCACTCCGTCCGGGATGGTGATGGCCGTGAGGGAGGAGCATCCATAGAAGGCGCCCTCGCCAATTGTCGTCACTCCGTCCGGAATGGTGATGGCCGTGAGGGAGGAGCATTCGTCGAAGGCATGTTCGCCAATTGTCGTCACTCCGTCCGGGATGGTGATGACCGTGAGGGAGGAGCATCCCCAGAAGGCGCCATCGCCAATCTTCGTCACTCCCTCCGGGATGGTGATGGCCGTGAGGGAGGAGCATCCGTCGAAGGCAAAAACGCCAATTGTCGTCACTCCGTCCGGGATGGTGATGGCTGTGAGGGAGGAGCATTCAGCGAAGGCGCGATTGTCAATTGTCGTCACTCCGTTCGGGATGGTGATGGCCGTGAGGGAGGAGCATTTGTAGAAGGCGCCCTTGCCAATCGATGTCACTCCGTCAGAGATGGTAATAGCCGTGAGGGAGGAGCATCTGTAGAAGGCTCCCTCCTCAATCGACGTCACTCCGTCAGGGATTGTGATGCCCGTGAGGGAAGAGCATCTGTAGAAGGCGCCCTTGCCAATCGACGTCACTCCTTGTGCAAAAGTCACTTCTGTGAGTCCATGATTGCCTCTGAAGCTCCCTGTTCTGGAGTATACTGCTGTTTTGGGAAGGGGAGAGTCCCCATCATCTGGGTCGTCATAGTCACCACCATAGTCACTACTATAGTCATCACCATCGTCATCACTATAGTCATCACCATACGTAAAGTCTGATTCACTCATTGTAGGGATGGAGAGGATCTTTTATACCGTCCTTTCGGTAACCTAACCCTAACCCTGGATTTATTATACAATCTTGTCGTTAATAGCTTCAATACTCAACGAATTACTACATTATTGACGCGAATCAGGAGGGTGTGGTGTAATGGAGTGGTGTAATGGAGTAAGAACAAGGGAGAGGGATTGTGAGACCCTCAAGGATGAGTCATTGCGGCGTCAATGGCGGTTATCTACCCCATAGTAGCCCCAACGTGGTACTAACAGTATCCAAAAATGGCCGAAAGTAGTATTATCTCGTCTATGAGACGAAAAACCAAACCCAATGAATCCTCGTCACTCAATCGCAATTGAAGAGGGGAAATAACTTGAACTTGGACATGAATGGGAAATTAAAAACATCGATAGGACACATTACAACTGATGAAAGCCTTAACAACTCATTGTTGTCCCGCCTTACCTTTATTTCGATTAAGATTTTCTTTTGCCAAAAGTGGGTCTCAGTCCATTCTCAGATCTCAGATCAGATCAGATAAACAATTGAATGATTGATTGAACATGTAAGTATAATCATCTAGTATTATGATCCGATTGTTTGAACAACAAAGAGTAGTTACAGAAACTCCAGAATTTCTCTCCACAAAACTTTCGGTATCTTCTCACGTGCCTCAGTTACCCTTAGCGGTGGGTCTTCAACTCCGTCCCTTCGCTTCCGCTTCCTAGCCGATCTCCTGGGTGGATCCTCCACGTGATCCCAGCTTCCCTTGAGGCACAGCAGAGCGTTGACGCGTTCCGTCACAGCGACATTGCGGTGCCACCTGTAATGGAGGAGGTCCTCGACAGTAGACATATTTCTTTCAGCAGCGGCAGCAATTAGGGCAGTGCAGTTCAAGAAGCAGTCTTCACCGATGGAGATGGCAGGAGATAGAGTGAGTTTCGTCAGGACGGAGCAATCCCTGAAGGCGCATTCGCCAATTGTCGTCACTCCATCTGGGATGGTGATGGCCGTGAGGGAGGAGCATCCTCTGAAGGCGTCATTGTCAATCATCGTCACTCCGTCCGGGATGGTGATGGCCGTGAGGGAGGAGCATTCGTAGAAGGCGCCATCGCTAATCGACGTCACTCCGTCCGGGATGGTGATGGCTGTGAGGGAGGAGCATCCTAGGAAGGTGCTTTCGCCAAACTCCGTAATTCCGTCTGGGATGGTGATGGCAGTGAGGGAGGAGCAGTCGAAGAAGGCGCCACCGCCAATCGACGTCACTCCGTCCGGGATTGTGATGGCCGTGAGAGAGGAGCATCTTAAGAAGGCGGCACCGCAAATCATCGTCACTCCGTCCGGGATGGTGATGGCCGTGAGGGAGGAGCATTCGAAGAAGGCACGTTCGCCAATCTCAGTCACTCCGTCCGGGATGGTGATGGCCGTGAGGGAGGAGCATTCGAAGAAGGCGCATCTGCCAATCATCGTCACTCCGTCCGGGATGGTGATGGCCGTGAGGGAGGAGCATGCAGAGAAGGCGGCAATGCCAATCATCGTCACTCCGTCCGGGATGGTGATGGCCGTGAGGGAGGAGCATTCGTGGAAGGCGTAAATGCCAATCATCGTCACTCGATCCGGGATGGTGATGGCCGTGAGGGAGGAGCATCCTACGAAGGCGCCGTCACTAAACGTCGTCACTCCATCTGGGATGGTGATGGCCGTGAGGGAGGAGCACCAAGCGAAGGCGCCAACGTCAATCGTTGTCACTGAGTCCGGGATGGTGATAGTCGTGAGGGAGGAGCAATTATAGAAGGCGCCATTGCCAATTGTCGTCACTCCATCTGGGATGGTGATGGCCGTGAGGGAGGAGCATTCAGCGAAGGCGCGTTCGCCAATTGTCGTCACTCCGTCCGGGAGGGTGATGGCTGTGAGGGAGGAGCATCCAGAGAAGGCGCTTTCGCAAATTGTCGTCACTCCGTCCGGGATGGTGATGGCTGTGAGGGAGGAGCAACCAGAGAAGGCGAGTTCGCCAATCGTTGTCACTCCGTCCGGGATGGTGATGGCCGTGAGGGAGGAACATTCGTAGAAGGCGCCCTTTCCAATTATTGTCACTCCGTCCGGGATGGTGATGGCCGTGAGGGAGGAGCATCCTTCGAAGGCGGCAATGCCAATCATCGTCACTCCGTCCGGGATGGTAATGGCCGTGAGGGAGGAGCATCCGCTGAAGGCACAATTGCCAATCATTGTCACTCCGTCCGGGATTGTGATGGACGTGAGGGAGGAGCATCCGCTGAGGGCGTTAACGCCAATCGTCGTCACTCTGTCCGGGATTGTGATGGCTGCGAGGGAGGAGCATCCGCAGAAGGCGTTATCGCCAATCGACGTCACTCCCTTTGCAAAAGTCACCTCTGTGAGTTCACTATCTAAAAAGAAGCTCTCTACGCCAGAGTATACTGCTGTTTTGGGCATTTTGGGAAGGGTTTGGGAAGAGTTTGGGAAGGATGATAGTAATAGTACTGACAGCGCTCGAGCTAGGGTATGGCGTGATTGTTTAGATGGAGAGGAGGAGATTGAAAGTTAGGTTTTGGGCGGTATAGTAGTGGGAACCAAATTGGAGCTAAAGGCTATAATGTGTTTGGTTATGGTGTAGGTAATAAGGTCGTTGATGGTTTTGTGAAGAGTCAGGTTGGTTGTAAAGAGAAGCTAAAGTCTATAATGCAGTCTAAAATCCAGCCTAAAATACTTTGAGTTTTTGCTCTTTTTGCTTCCGCCTCCCATCCCCAATCCCCACTTTATCACCCAAATCGCCTATATCACACACACACATCACACACATACACACAGTACTATCTTCATAACGTCATTCTAGCATCAAACTGTGAAAAGGCTTGTTTTAGGGCTCAAATACATCCCTCCCCTCCTCACCGTCTCTCCCCCTGATTCCCCATTACTCTCCATTCTCCTTCATTTCCCCCTTCAACCCTAACCCAAAATGGTATCAGGCGCATCACTTATCATACCCCTAGCCTCATCAGCTGATGAAACTATAGAGATCTTTGTATCAGAGCTTCCAACAATTTCCTCCGACGAAATCGTCTCCGCCCTGCAGAATGAGAAGGCTAACCCCAGCCTCTATCTCGACTTTGCTCTGGCTTATAAGAAGATAGGGGACTTGGACAGCTACCGTGACATCCTGGAAGCCGGGGTGGACGTCCCTGTCCCTCATTGTGATGTCTCGGATGTGGCGGGGATGGAAGTTAAGACTTCCAAGATGCGCATATTCTGTGCTCTCGCTACGACCAAGGTCGCGGAGGCGGCGCAAATGTCAAAGGTGAGACAGACGGGGAGGGGGGAAAGGGACGATAAAAGGGACGAGACCAGCATCACCCATGGGTTACTTCCCATCAACTCATCTATCCCAACTCAACGTATCAACTAACACTACCACTACCACCTCCTCGTAGTCCCAGGGTGTCGATAGCGACATCACGAAGCTTAAGGTTGACGAGCTGTACGCGGAGGCCAACGATCTGTTTGACCTCTCCGACCGCATCAACCAGTTCTGGCCCATCACCTGGTGCTGCAAGGGGGTAATGTTCCTCCAGAAGTTCGAGCTCGACGGTTCCGCTGACTCCCAGAAGACCCTCGACCGCGCCAGGTACTACTTCATGGCCGCCAAGAAGGAGGGTGACTCCCTCCCCTGCCACCTTGGTCTCGGTGCCGTCAACTACCTAGACGGCAAGTACAAGGACTCCGCCGGTAACTACGCTAGGGCCATCTCCCTCTTCCCCGAGGAGTCCGGCGCCCCGGCTAGGGTGGCGCTGGGGCTGGCGTGCTACAAGCTAGGGCAGATTGACAGGGCCAAGGCGTGCTTCGATAGGGCGATCGAAATGGATGCGGGACTCACCGAGGGTGTGGTGGGGAGAGGTGAGAAAGGGGGGGGAAGAAGGGCAAGGACAGGGACAGGGACAGGGAAGCTGGAGAGAAACACAGCCACCCAACCTTTATACTAATGCAACCCCTAAAAATCCCTTCTGCAACTCGCTTCGCTCGTCGCTCGCTTCGCTCGTCGCCCAGCTGTCCTCGACCTGGCAGAGAGCGATGACACCACTGACGAGGGTCGGGCCCGGGTGGAAAACGCGATTAAGATGATCGTCACCAGCCCCCTCCACGACAACAACAACGCCATGGTTAAGAACCACCTCGCGAACCACTTCTTCTACGTCTACACCGCAATCCCTGGGACCGTCGCGCTCTTAGAGAACAGCAACGGGACGGTCTTCAAGTGCAGCCAGAGTATGGACCTAAGACAGGGCGACAGGATCAGGATCGGTCTCGACTTTGAGACCTCCGTAGAGGCCAAGTCTGGAGACGAGATCACGGTCCTCAAGCCCTTCATACCGAAGCAGACTGACCCTAGCAACCTGACAGTCTACAAGCACGACTTCGACAGGGTCCTCAACTTCGCAAAGGCAGGATTCCACGCCACCAAGGTCGCGGCCGTACGCGCCGAGAGCTGCTGGCTGATGGGCCGTGTCTACCAGGTCCAGGGAGAGTACGAGAACGCAGAGAAGTTCTACCACCAGGCGGTCAAGCTGGACTCCTCCTTCTCCCCCGCACTGTTCTCGTACTCGGAGATACTGGTTAGGAAGAAGGACTATTTCGCCGCAGTCGAGTGTTTGGAAAAGGTCCTGAAGACCATCCCAAATTCCCCCGACACCCTTTCCCTCCTTGGCTTCATCCTTGCCAAGGACGCCAATAAGCGCCCCAAGGCCCTGAATTACCTCCAGCGCGCCATCGAGCTCAACCCCCGCGACCCCACGATCCACCTCATGTACGCGACCGTCCTCAAGGGCAACGTGGTCGACTTCGCCCGGAGCCTGGAGGCGTACGGCAAGAGCATGGGCCTCGACGGCTCTGGCGTGAACCCCACGACTTACAACAACGTCGGGGTCCTCAACGCGTGGAAGAGCGACTTCGACGAGGCGGAGGAGAAGTACAACGCTGCCATAAAGCACCTGACGGGAATCAAGCTAGAGGGACCAGAGGCACTCGGAACCATCACGAAGATCCTGGAGAGCGGCAAGGACCACGCGGTCACCATCGTCTTCAACCTCGCCAGGCTCTACGAGGAGAAGAAGGAATACGAGAAGGCCGCCAACATCCAGAAGACCATCATCAAGAGCCTCCCCGCTTACACTGGTAGCTACGTCAGGCTCGCGACCATCGCTCGGGACATGGGTGCGATGAAGCAGTGCGCCGAGTGGCTCAAGCAGGCCCTCGAGGTGTCCACCGACAACACCGAGCTCCTCTCCATGATCGGTCACTTCTGGATCGAGGACGGGGAGTACGAGATGGGGCAGAAGATCTACGAGAGGCTCCTGGACGAGGGGCAGTCCTTCATGCTACCGTACGCGCAGGTCAGCCTGGGGAACATATACTTCGCGAACGTTACGGCGGGGGGGGAGAGAGCCAACAAGCTCGTTGAGTACGCGACGCTATTCTACAAGAAGGCACTCAAGGCTGACCCAAGCAACGTCTACGCGGCCAGCGGACTCGGATGCGTGCTGGCTGAGAAGGTGAGAATAAAAGGGTGGGGGGGGGGAGGATCCAGAAGACCGGTATTGTCGCGTGGTTGGAGGAAGATAGGACGCACTCCCTTTTGAACCCCTCCCTCTAACGCAACACCGCATCGGGGCGTCTCTCTCGCAGGGGGAGGTCGAGAAGGCCAAGGTCGTGTTCCAGAGGGTCAGGGAGTGCTCCAACGACGCGAACCCTTCCATTTTCCTCAACCTCGGGCACGTGCTCCTCGCCCTGGGCCAGCACGCCCCGGCGGTTGCCATGTACAAGAAGTACGTAGAGAGCCAGGGGG
>BRYA01000256.1:19770-57795 GCA_030267965.1 Triparma columacea
CTGGGGTACCTGGCCCATGCGCACTTCAGCTGGGCCAAGTTCTCAGAGGCGAGCCAGGACCCGGCGGAGGGATCGAAGATGGACGAGAGGTACGAGAAGGCGATGGAGTACTTGAGACAGAGCGAGAACATCACACCAGACAGTGAGGACATCGCATTCAATGTCGCGTTGCTCAAGAAGGACTTCGCGTACGGGGTCATGAGCAAGAGGGAGAAGGACCTCAAGAGGACTCTGAAGGAGGTCCAGCAGGCCAAGGTTCATCTCGAGGAAGCCAAGGCGACTTTCGAGGAGCTCAAGAAGGCGGAGAAATCCAAGACTGCCAACTTCAAGCATGAAAAGTGCGAGAAATTCGCCGAGGAGTGCGCCTTCGGGCTCTCTCAGATTGGCGACCAGATCAAATACGAGGCTGACAAGGAGGTGTACGACCAGAACAAGAGGGAAGAGCAGCGGAAGAAGGCCTTGGACGCCGAGCGTGAGAGGAAGATACAGGAGCTTACGAGGGAGGCTGAGGTCGCCGCAGAGGCCGAACGCCGCGAGAATCTCGCTAAGGAGAACGCCGTCAAGGCGATGGAGCTCGCTGACAGCCTGAAGTACGGGATGGGGGCGTCGGGAACGAAGAAGAAGAGGGACGAAGACGCGATGGAGGACGACAGCGACGACGACGGGGTTGTCGCGGGGGCCGAGGTGGGAGGCGGGGACAACGACGACGAGGATGGGCTGGGGGCGGTGCCTACCAACGCGGACCTCTTCGGGGGGGAGGACAGCAGCGACTCTGACGGAGACGACAACAACGCAGGCACGGAGGGGGGCAAGGGGGACGGGAAGGCGGAGGCGGAGGCGACGGGCAAGGAAGCGGTGAACAAACTCTTCGAGGACACCGATAGCGAAGAGGAGGAGGAAGGAGATAAGGGGGGGGATGAACCTGTGGCCAAGAAAAGGAAGGTCATCGAGGAGGAATAGGGGAGGCTGGCTAGGGCATTATAAAGCAAAACACGTTGAAGAAATGACAAACTTTATGTACAACTATAATTGTGTGTGAAGGTTGAGGTGATATGATGAGAGGTGGTTTGAGACTCTGTCATGATGGAATTGTCTCCCCGACGGCGGCAATTGTCGCAACGCTGCCCGGCAACTACAGCCTCTAGCCTGGAGATCTCCTGCTTTAAGGTTTTGATCTGTTGGCTTTCTTCGACTAAATGCTCCTCCCTCTCCTTATTATTATCATCGGATGTGTTGGGAGTCAAATGCTTCTCCCTCTCCTTATTATTATCGGATGTGTTGGTAGTAGTACCATGCTCCTTGAGGGTGGCGCGCGTGACGATACTCAAGGGGCGCTTGTCGACCTCCTCCTTCAGCTCATCGAGGTGGGCCTTGACTTGCGCGAAGCCTTCGGCGTCATTGTACCAAGCGAACCTTTGAAGACTCTTGGTGAAGAAGGAGTCGATTAGGTGGCCGGAAAATTGATTGCATCCTTTTGGTAAGTTTTTGTCGCCTCCGCCAAGGATATCGCCGTCACTCTTGAGCCCAAGAAGCCACGCCTTCACCTTATCTTTAGCGAAGTATTTTGGGTGCGTCTCAAGCCATATGTATGTTCTCTGCTGGTCCTTCGTATTTGCATCATAAAGAAGCTGGTGTGCATCAAAAAGCCAGTCATAGAACATCGCCGGGGTACGTCTGCTCCTATAGAAGTTCGATCGGCGGGACCTCATAATGAATCTTAGAAAAAGTGTAGCGCCAATGATTGTTGCGAAAAGCGCTATGAAGAACATCGTTATCACGGTCTCTCCCCTAATATGTACTGCTTCAGCGGTGGCATCGCTGCTCGCAAAGTTGTTCGTCGCAAATATGACGACAATGGCACAGGAGATGACCCTGTATACGATTATGGAAGAGTACCATCCACCCCCTATGAAACCGTCGCTGTGAAGTGGCACAAACGGCATCACGCTCATAAGGACGTAAAGACAGAAGTTGAAGCAAGGGGAAATGACGTTGCTGCCTGGTTGCTCAAGAATAAAGATCAACTGGTCCCTGCTCGCCAACACTGCGCAAACCGCAGCAAACTCGCAACCCATGACAAGTGGTACGTAATACGAGTCAAAGGCAGTAAGCGCTGCAGAGAGGGCTATCATGGAACACGCTAGGTAGCCCCCGTAGCATAGAAACATCCCAGCTTCAACGATAACGGTGTGATATTTCGCAATAGGGACAAATCCATAAAGAGGGTTGCAGTAGGGTCCCTTCTTCTGTTTGTTCTGCGCAGGCAACACGATGTGAGGACATGTGCGTAAAGAATTACCTGTTACTACAACCCCCCCTCATCTTACAGTGGACTGTACTCACCATCATACTCCTCTCAAACATCATGGTGCAGTCCGTCGTGATATATGCCGCACTCACTACACTGCTAAAAATGGAGAATCCGATAACCCACGATATTTCCTTAGTGCGGTAGAGTACAAATAGCTGCAGTACAATCTCTGGTATCACTTCGAATATGAGTTCGAACATCCTGGGGGGGAGGGGGGGGTGAGCACACCATTGAAAGCCCATACGAATACCCTAATCAACCCTCTCAATGCCCCCCTCTCCCCTTCCTTCTCACCTTGATATGAGGAACGCCAAAAATGGGTCTAGCGTATCATCTTCATTAGTATCCCATCCTCCCCACACTCTCGCGCCGTGATATATCGGGTTGAGCTGCAGCACTGCAAGAACCGCCCCTTTCGCGATTGCCTTCGTACCCTTCTTCTGATTCTCAATGAACGCCAAAGCAACGTTGGACAGTGTTGCCAGCGCAAGAAGGGAGACGGAAATGTGAAAGAAGCGTATTGTCGCCTCTCCTCCTTCTCTATACTCTTTCAATACCAAGACGTCCGTTATCAAGTCAGTGTATGTCAATGCAAGTGAAAGTAGTATCCTCACACCGAGCCCAATTCTCGCTAACTTCATTCCTGCCGACGAGCGAGGTACAGCAATTGCTGTAAGTCAAAAGAGATGGTTGGGGCAGCTTCGCCCCTCTGTTTCGATCCTCACGCACCTGGCTTGATCTTGGGACCGAGGCTAAGGAGGATTGCCCTAGTTAGTACAGCAATTTCACCATCTGGAAGCACCTCATCGCAGAACTCTCTGATAGCATTCTCGACATTCCCTCTACAAGCTTTCACCAGGTCGACGTACGCTTGAGCTACAACATTAGCGCTGTCCTCCAAAGACGAAGAAGAAGGAGAAGAAGAAGTAGAAGAAGTTTGGAATTCCCTCAGCTTACCCGACACCTGCTTCAAAGTGATTTGGTTGTAGTCTTGGAAATTCACCGACACTATCAGGCCTTCGTCGATAGACTTCCGGCGGAAGGACGTCCGGTGGTCGAAAGACAATGTGCTTTCTGCGACCTTGGCAGCTGGCATTGATGCAATCTGCCTGCCCGAACTTCCAATGCCACATACTGCCCAACTTTGCCCAACTGTTTTCACAACTGAACTTAATAAGTTCACTTGGTTTGAATCGAATGGCGTGAAAGGAGCTTATTTTCATGTTACCACCTGGTTCAGCAATGAGATAATCAAATCACGTATCGCAACAACTTGTTTCACTGACAAGTAAAATCATAAAACGACACAATTTCA
Organism: Triparma columacea; assembly: GCA_030267965.1. NCBI lineage: Eukaryota > Bolidophyceae > Parmales > Triparmaceae > Triparma > Triparma columacea. The sequence goes on from BRYA01000256.1 coordinate 23,397, forward strand.
TTTGACGTTTATTTTTATATTTTACAAATAATAAACATTTTCTAACAAAATTTAAATTCTAGAGATTTCAAGTACAATTTTGAGACATTTTAAATTTATAAATTTTGGGGAATAGCTTTTCGTGTCTTAAATAATCAAATATAAAATCAAAATGATTAAAGTGTTTGTATAAAATGTTTATAATACAAAATAATAAAAATGGGAAGTTGATGAGTGATTCATTTTTATAATATATTTTTGATGTTTCAAAACTTTATTAAACAATATAATGATCAAATTAAAAAGTAAATGATAAATTTCAACTTCATAATCGCTCATTCTAAAAATGTCAAATCTGACAAAAAAATTGTTTTCGTCTACAATTTCAAAGCTACCACTCGCCGTAGCATCATCTCAAGCTCCTGAATAGCCTTCTTCTCTCATTGCCCGTTCACTTCTTGCCTCATATAGTTGCAGTTTAACCATAAACCATAGAAATTCATATTACCGTCAAGTCAGCCGAAATGTTGGTCTCCCGATTGTTCCCTCGGGTGCTTCCCAAGATTAATGGACCTGTTAGAACCTTAGCTTCCTCAGCTAGATCTCCATTAGCCAATATAGCAGAACTGTCAAAGGCGCGCCTCAGTAGCCTTGTGGTATTAACGACGAGCTGTGGATTCCTCTCTGCTGGTCTCCCCCTGTATGTGTCTGTGCCGACGTTGGTCGGTGCCTCTGTCGGGACAGCTTTGTGCGCATCTTCTGCTGGCACAATAAACCAGGTACTCGGTAAGGTTGAAATCAAAGGCCTTCTCCATCTGCTTTCATCTGCTTCTCTTACACCTTCTCCTCTCCGTTCCTCCCCCCCCCCCCCCCCCCATCAGAGGTAGATAGAGATAAAAGGATGAAGCGTACCCGCCATCGTCCCCTGCCTTCCGGTGACGTTTCGATTTCTCAGGTGAGAATAATGGCAGGGTTGGGTTAATTGGCAGATTATTGAGTTGTTAGCTTCTTGCGACTTGCTCGCTCCGCTCGCTTCTTGCACTAACGCATTTTTTTCACAACTCGCTACGCTTCGCTACCCTTCGCTACGGTCGTCGCACGTACATAGGCTTCCATGCTGGCAACAGCTACTGGTGCGTTGGGTGGCACTGTCCTTTATCTCACCACTGACCCCCTGACTACCTTACTGGGAGTTGGGAACATTGCCCTGTATGCCCCCATATATACGCTGAGCAAACAGAGCACGGAGTGGAACACTTGGATTGGTGCCGTTGTCGGGGCGATCCCCCCCGTGATGGGCTGGACTGCGTCAGGTGGATCGCTGATGGATCCCGAGTGTCTGTTCCTAGGTTCTTCCCTCTTCCTTTGGCAGTTCCCTCATTTTTTTGCGCTCTCGTGGATGCACAGGAAGGATTACGCCCAGGGTGGGTTTCAGATGGTTCCAGTCAACGACCCTACCGGTGAGCGCACAGCCTCCTTGATATTCCGTTACTCCGTCTACCTCTCCGCGCTCCCAATTGCATCGACGATTGTGGGCATGACGAACCCCATGTTTGCCGTCGAGGGGTGCCTTCTGAATGGTTACTTATTATACAAGAGTAGGAAGGTAAGGGGGGGGGGGGAAGGAGCGAGGAGACGACATTGGCTTAACCTTGACCTCAACATTTATAGCCAACCTTCTCCGACTCGCTTAACTGCTGCACGCTAACCCCCCCTCCCCCCCCCTCCCACCTCCCCTAGTTTCAACAAGATAAATCAAATCAGAACGCCAGGAAGATATTCTTGACCTCGCTTTGGTACCTCCCCTGTCTCCTCGGCCTCTTCATTCTGCACAATAAGAATTGGGATGACGAGGAGAGGGAGGGAGTCTTGACTGAGAAGGTAAAGATGATGAAGGAGAAGGGGTTGGAGTACTGCTTCCACGAAAAGGTTGACGCTAAAGACTTGTGCCCTGTTCCCCATAGCAAGGATGGCGGAAAGGAGGGGGAGAAGGAAAAGGAGAAGAAGGCTTCAAAATAGAATGCGGGGTTACGATTTTGTAAAATACATCCCATCCCTTGCAATAAAAACAACACGGCCTTTCCTTCACACCCCCCCAACCCCCCCCTTCTTCATATAAACTTTGTCTCCCCCCTCCCTCAGGAGCCAGTTCCCGTCGATTCCGCTAACATTACAGATCCTGACAGTCCCCTCCCTCCCATCCTCCGTGTTCCCGTAAACGATATACTCGCTGAATCTCCCGAACCTCCCAAACACGCTCCCCGGGTGTACCTCAACCGCCGTCCCCCCCCTCATCGTCCTGTACCTTCCATCGCTCCCTATCCTCGCCGCGTTGAAGACGTGCCCAGCCGCCAAGGCCTGTAGTATCAACCTCTCCCCTTCCTCCTCCGTCCCCGCACTGCTCAACCTATTCCCTTTGATCATTCTTGAGCACAGTCTTCTAAGCTGACCCCTGATTTCGTCTGCCTTCCTAACAGCCCTCTGGTTAACGAACTTTTCCTTACACCAGCCCCCGTTCCTCCAATCCTCCCCTTCCATAATTCTAGCGAAAACAATGTGGTCACCACCACCACGAGCCATCTCTCCAACAACCACATCCCTGTCCCGACCCTGCTGCTGGGAACGGGGCTTTACCATTATACCGTTTACCTGGCACGCAGCCGCCACCGCAATGACCTGTGATGAGGGACGAGTCGACGAAGTTTCAGCGAGATGTAGAGAATACTTGCGTTAATGGTAATAAGTGTGTGGCCTCCACGGGGTAGGCCTCGGCGTCTTTTCGTTCCCGCTCAACGTTGCATTTCCTCGTGCGAAGTTGTGTTCTTCCGTCTTTGCTCCTTATGCCTTTCCACCCTTCCCCCTTCTCCCCTAAAACACTCACCTCTTCCGCCGCTCCATTTTTAATCCCCTCGATAACCGTTCTTCCCATTTTAGCATCTAACGGAAATTCCGCCATAACGTCACCTACCCCCTCCACGATCTCGCAGTTCTCATTAATAGCCCCCAGAGCGTACAGCTCTTCAAGAGCCTCCTCCAGTGCTTCTATTGGTGGGGGGGTTAGCATTTTGAACTTGGCTATGTTAGAGACTCCTAGGAGCTTTAAAGTTAAGACAAGGCTGGTTAGTGGTGTCCTTAAAATCTCGGGTGGAGCGCAGTCGTCCATGCCTTCGTAAGTCTCCGAAGTGTATAGCCTTGCATGGCGGTTAGCGAAAGAGCGTGCGATAGCGCAAGTGGGGGTTTGGGTTGGTGGTTGGTGGTCGAAACGTCACGGTTGTCCTCTTGTCCTTAATGTTCATCCATAATTTATGCGTCTAATCCATTGCACATCCCCCCCACCTGTTCTCACCTGTAGCATTTCCCCCTGCAAACTCTCCCCGCTCTCCCCGCTCTTTGTTTCGCGTTGCTTTTGCTCCCTTGTCCTACCACTAGTCTCTCGACCCCCCTGCCGCAGTCGAACCATGGGCCCTTGCTCGTCCCGCTGTCCACGACGAACTTAACGAAAGGGAGCGTCAGGCTGGTCTCAGCGATGCTGGAACGACAGCAGCAGTTTGTTGGGAGGGGCACAAAGACAGAGGCCGTTAGTTGCGTGGGTTGGGGGGTTTAAAGAAAAGGCGCTCGGGCTCAGCTTTAGCGTCGCCGTTCCTTCTCACCTGGTGCTGAATATCGCCCTCCTTTCCCCCCTCCCCGGTTCCCCTAGAGTCTGCTTGATCATGTTCTCAGGTAGCGCCGCGTACAGGGGCAGGGGACGGAGCCTGCTTTTCTTTCCCAAGCTTTCAACGGTCATCCGCACCGCCTCCTCGATGTCAGAAGCTTGGGGTAGGAACACCAGGATGTCTCCCCCCCCCTCATTTGCGTGTATGCTGAGAACGGTTTCCACGGCCTTTGTGATGTAATTAGACGCCGGGGATTGGAGGTACATTATCTCCACATCATGCGACCTTTTTGAGGGGGAGGGAAGAGTCGTCGAGATAGAAGCGTCGTTCGCAATCATCCCTTCGTGTTAGACATACCTTCGTTTTGCGTGCCGAAAATCTCTCCGGTCTGGTCCAAAGTCAAACTCACCTTCCGTCTACGCTTATAATCTCACCCTTAACCTCCTCCCCCTTCCTTCCCTTCCCCTCCTTCCCCCCCGTGAAGAATTCTAGAAAACTCTCCGCGTCAATAGTAGCCGAGCAAACAATAACCCTAAGAGTGGGCCGTTGTGGTAGTATCTTCAAGAGTAAACCGAGTAGAATATCCTGGTTAATATTCCTTTCATGTGCTTCATCAACAACAACAACACTATAGTCAGAGAGAAGGGGGTCCATACGTGCCTCGCCTACAAGAACACCGTCGGTTACGAATTTGATTTTGGTGGATGCGGAGGTAGAATCGTCAAAGCGGAGCTTGTAACCAACCTCATTACCACGACCACCTAATTCGTGGGAAACACGATCGGATAACCTTACGGCTGCAACTCTTCGTGGCTGTGTTATAACTACCTGGTGGTTGTTACCGCACCAGCCAGAGGAGAGCAGGTATTGGGGTATCTGGGTGGATTTTCCTGAACCTGTTTCACCTACTATTATCAACACTTGATTGTGCTCGAGAGTGTAAAGGATCTGACGACGGTGGGACTTTATGGGTAGGGGAGGAGGAGCTTTTGAAGTGTTTGAGGGAGGATGAAAGGTTGGAGTGTAGGAGAAATCGGAAGGGGTGGAATCTACAAGAAGGGGAGGTGGGGGGGCTTGTTGTCCTGGGCGCCACATATTGTGGGTTGCTGAGAGGGTATGTGTTGGGTGTGTTGTGTGGTATGTGTGGTATGTGGTGCGTGGTGTTATGACCTCTAAAAGCCCTCAAATCTGATTCCAATTTCTCCCCAAATCTCTCCTTTCTCCTCATTGCCACAAAAACGAACTCAAAACGACATTTGAACACATAATCATCCAACAACATTACAAATACTACATACAGATACCATAAATCAATCCCAATCATCATAAATAGTCCTAATAACCCTAAAAACATCCCAACCCTTCTGCCCTCTCAATACGTTCCCTCTCCTAATATTTACCCTTAAATACGTCTAAATACAACAACATACACCTAAACATGTTCACATCACTCCAATCAATCACCCGCACACTCTCAAATCGCTTCAAACCCCCCACAACCTCCTCCCTAACCTCCTCCATCCGCCATTTCCGTGTAGAGGTAGATTCCCCCCCTTTAAACCACCGTAACTACGACTCCGTCCTCGAGCGTAACGCCAACAACGCGTACATGCAGCTGCAGAATTTAATGAAGAGCAGCAGAGTCGCGGGGAATATTAGGAGACATAAAGCTTATGAGAAACCACACGTTAAAAGAGTTAGGTTGGCAGAGTTGAAGGTTAGGAAGAGGAGGTGAGTGTTATGGGGGGAGGGGTGGGGGTGGGGAGGGGGGGGAGCAGTGGGGTTAAAGGCGAGAGGGAAAAGGACAAGGGAGGCAAAGTTTCCTGTGCCCCCTTTGTCCAAAATTAGAACCCAACACTGTTATGTTAGGGCTTCGTTAGTTTCTAACCTCCCCCTCCCCTTCCCCCTTCCCTCCCTTCGTTCCAAAAGTTTTGAGAAGATCCAGAAGCTGACATCATGGGTAGAGTGGCGTCGTGGGAACGGCCCTGGCATGAAGGTCAGACCATCCTTCACAAACACCAACTCAACACAAGATTCATGAACGAAATGAATAAGGGGACGCTAAGAATTTAAAGTGGTAGATGGGGATATGTAAAATGACGAGTGTTTAAAAAACCCCAAAACCCCCCTTTCTTTCCCCCCTCTTAATAAGTCCATAAATTTAACCTCAACCCAAAACGTAATTAAAATCCGTCCCCCCTATGCATCCTCCCTTTCATTTTCCCAATTCTTTCCCCCATCCCTTCCCCCTCTCCCTCCATCCCATGTTGTCTCCCTCCAATATTCCTTAAGAATTCCCCTTTCTTCCCACCCTCCTCTTCCTTCTCCTCTTCCCCTTTCATAGTTCTTATATTCCTCCCTTTCATAAGTGTTTCCCCATCCTCCATCATTTCCCGTAACCTCCTTTCCCTATCTTCCCCTCCTCTTTTCCTTTTCCTCCCCTCCTCCCTATTTCTTCTTTCCTCCATTTCTTTCACTTTCTCTTCTTCCCTAATCAACCTATAATCCCTCTTAGTTGTTTCCTCCACGCTCTTAACTGTATCCGTAACATCCTTCACGGCAGTCATGACACCTTTTACCTTGAGTCCGTACCCTTGCACTTTCCTGAACGAAGAACCTTGGACTTCGTCGACGTCGGAACCTGATCCCCCCCCGTCCGAGCCGGAACCATCGTCGTCGCTCCCGCTGCTGCTATCGCTGGTGGTGTCCCTCTTCTTGATTTTCTTTGATTTTTTAGATTTTTTCTTCTTATCCTTCTTACTCTTTTTCTTCTTCTCCTTCTTCCTCTTATCCTTCTTCCCCTTCTTCACCTTCTTAACCTCCCCCCCCTCAACCTTCGCCTGCCACTCCGTATCTTTCCTTAGTTTAGTTTTAACTTTAATTTCCCTCTCCATCATATAGCTCATAGGGTCGTTTAATCTCCTTTGAAATTCCTCGTTCCTCTCGTTAACCGTTTGTCCACCCATGAGAAGACCACCAACGACAACCCCCTGCCCACCACTCGACTCGTCGATGTTGCGGGAATCGTTTACTATCTCTACCTCACTTTTGTCCTTCGCCTCACCCTGAGAATTGGAAGAAATGTTTTGGGGTTAGCGATTATTACGGTACCTCGTTAGGGGTAAAAGATCCCCCCCCCCCCACACACACTCTTTCCTGCTCATCCCTTAGCTTGCTGTTCCCCACTTAGATCTCCTGTATAAAGTTTATCGCTCACCTTAAACTTTTCCCCTAGTAGAAACCTCTCTGCATCCTCCTCCACTTCCTCCTTGCTTTTAGCCCCACCTTGGTACATCCAGTTCATGCTCATAGCTTCAGCCTCCCCTGCACGGCCGGTTAGTTTGAGCATCTCCTCCTCCTCACGCTCCTCCTTTCGCTGCTGGAGCAGCTCTTTGATTCGAGCTTCTTCCTTCTTCTTTTCCTCTTCTTGGATCCAAACCTTCTCTATGTTTGAAGTCTTGGCTGTATGCCAGCTGCGTGTGAGTTGGAAGTGAAATTGGGGGTGAGAATAGGGTGAGAATAGGGAACCATCGAGACGATGAAGTGAGATAACATCATTCTGAGTGTTTTACGGTACAAGAGGTTGATAATAAGATTGTATGAATATAAGTTAGCGACACGAACCTCTTTTTTTGAAGGAAAGACAACGACATTCTGCTTTAAATGGTGGAAGCCTGGTAATTTTTTTGGACACTCAGAAAAGTCCAAAATTTCTCCAAAAAACAACTTTACGGTCACATTTTACCCCTCTCAATACCCCTACCGCTTCCATCTGCTCTAAAATAATGTCACAATCCGCCAAGGCTTTCCGGATAGCCCAAAAATTATTCCAGACCTCTGGTCCGTCCCCGGTCGGTCATCAATCCGGTGCTAAACAGTTACGTCGTAAGCTTGCCGGTGACAAGATCTCCCGTTACTACCCTGAGGCTATAGAGGGCCATGTTCGTAAGTTCTTCCCAGATTATAAGAGCGTAGAACAGCAACGTCGATTGACTAAGTTAGCGCAGTTGAGAAGGAGGGGGAAGGGACCACCGCCAAAGGGGAGCGGGAAGAGGAGCAAGAAGAGGTAGACGGGTGTTGAATAGTAGCGACAAAAGAAAACGTAATGAAATACGTACTTGAGCTGTGAAAACGATGATATTTTTATCGCGTCATTTCCTCACTTGCCCCTTTCAAGAATTTACCCTCCGTATTTCCCTAGCGAGGCCATAATCCAAACGAAGTCCGTCGCTAGGTACTTCCACGCGTTCCCCCCCTCCCCCTCCCCCCCCTTCTTCCCCTTTCCCTTCCCGTCCCCCCCCCCCGGTGCTGTCGCGTCAATTTTCTTCCCATCCACAAACGCGTGGGTATCATCAGTAACCTCAATAGCATACGGCAGACTCAACGTCCTGTCCAAATCGCTGCACCACCTCCCAGCCTCCCCAACTAACCCCACCATTTGCACGACCGCCCTTTGGAACGCTCCCCTACCCCAGAGTCCAAAAGATCCGTCTGTGAATAGGTTGTGGTATGTGTTGTTTGATTTTATGAGGAGCCGGGAGTGGCCTCCGCGGGGGCATACGGTTAACTCGTTGAATGTCTTGCCTGTTGTTGTTGTGGCGATGTGGAGGAGGAGACACGCGTGACCTAGGGCTAAGGTGGAGCGAAATTAAAGAGGGAAGCAAAGCAAACCACCACACGACATTTTTAAGAGTGAGAAATAATTACGGGGAGATCAGACTTGACACACACCCACAACCCAGAGACGCACAACCCCCTACTTAGACTTCACTCTCACCTTCAGAAAAATTGATCCATTCCTCCTTATTCGAGCTGTTAAGCGGAGGGTGGAAGGGCAAGTTGTTAATCCTCGCGTAAGCCTTGTTAGGTGAGATCTGTATCAAGCTCGGCAGCACCGGCGTCGATGATAGGACCTGGTTTCTCTTTAGGAGATCCTTGAATTTTGTTGACTTGGATAACACTGTGGAGAGAGCGTTGGCACGGAGGTGCAGGGCGGAAGACTCAGAACGGGCAACCTCGTCGCGCTTCTCCAATGCCGAAAGGAGGAGAGACTCAACGTTGTGGAGCTCCTGCTGTGAGGCTTTGAGGGACGCGGAAAGGGAGGAGGACTCTGTGGTCAGGGAAGTGATCAGGGAATCTATTTCAGACTCAGAGAGGGTCGTCAGATCAGTAGACTCTTGGAGATCGAGAGAAAGACGGGAGGACCTCTTTGAGAACATGGCTTCAGAGAAGTTCTTCGAGGGAACTGCCAGGGGGTTGGATTTATTTCGTCTTCTTGAGATATTTTAGGAAAGAGACGAAGCAAATTGATAGTTTAGCGGTCACAAATGATTCGCTTGAGCTCGAGGAAGGCGAATGTACGAGTTAAAATGGTGAAGATGAGAATAAATTTGCCCCTCAACCCTTCTTTACAATTTCACCCCCTTAACCGTCATTCGCAATGCCTAGAATCGCAACACTGCACGATAAACCATCAGGAGACTCAAATGATGAAAACGATGAGGAAACACGCTACGTGGGAGGCACAGACAACAGAGGGGGGGGATCCGGACTTGCTGTTCTTCCCAATGGAGAGGGTGGTGGGGACGCAACAGGAGATCTAATGGCTGCGGCCAGGGCTGGAGGTTCCGATGGAAGGCCTGTGTCCGAGAATGCGGCTGTAATCACAATGTGGAAGAATGGTGAGCAGCACCTCCGACGCCTCCATGGGACTCCTTTTCTAACCCAACCCTCCATGACGTTTTTCAGGGTTCCAAGTGAACAACGGCCCATACAGGGCCCTCAATGACCCCGAGAACGCCGTTTTCCTCCGCACCCTCGCAGAGGGTAGGGTTCCTGCTGAGCTGCTTCCTCCCCCCCCTCCAGCGGGCACTCCACCGGGAGCTCCCACCCCCATTGACGTCAAGCTGGAGGACAACAGAGACCAGGAGTACGTGCCTCCGGACTACATCGCATTCTCGGGGGGAGGGAACTCACTCAAGGCTGAGGGGGGGGAGGAGGAGGTTGAGGCTGTGGGTGCTAGTGAAGGTGAGAAGCGGGAGGGGGGGGGAGAGGGGGGGGGCGAGCGGAGCGACTCGGTCATTAGGGGAGGGGGGGCTGTGAGCATCGCCCACTAGACTCTTCAAACACAACACACTTCCGAACCCACTCTTCTCACCCCACTTTGTAAACGCTGCTCTCTCTCTCTCTCTCTCTCCCAACCTCCTTTACAGCCGCCCCCGTCGTCGACGAGTCTGCTGAGGTCGTCAAGATTGCCGTCCGCACCCTCACCGGTGGGCGGATAGTGATATCCCTCAACCTTAGCCACACGATCCGCGACCTCTCCTACCTGATCAACCAGGAGACCTCCACCCCGCCAGGCACTTATGTGCTGATGGAGGGTTTCCCGCCGAAGAGACTCACGGACGGGACCGTCACGATTGAGAGCGCGGGATTGAAGGGGGGGCAGGTGCAGATGAAGAAGGTGTAGGCTGGGAGCCGTAAGGGGGCAAGCAATCAGATGAGGCTTCCTAACAAAAAAACCAGCCATGATGTCTTGTAAAAAGCCAAACGTTTTTGCTTCCACAAACACAAGCCCCTCCCCCCCTTCCCCCTCCCCCCCTCCCATCACATTTACTTCTTCCCCTTCCCCTTCCCCTTCCCCTTCTTGTCGTCTCCTCCTCCCTCCGCCTCCTTCTTTGCCTTCTCCTTCTCGTCTCTCCTCTTCTTTAAGTCCGTGACAACCGTCGTGAAATCCAAGTACCTCTTGTTATCTTCCTGGTACGTTACGACCTGTCTCGCCAGTGAGTTGATGAATTCCCCCTCCTTCAAAGGCCTCTTCTTCAAACTCTGGACCCGACGAGGTGTCAGGGTCTGCCTGATGCTTCTGTAGATGCTCCCTGCACTGTACCCTTCGCTAATGTGGGCCAACGTGCTAATGTCGAAGCCGTCGGGAACTCCCATCCCCCCGAGTTCATTTGATATGAAGTCCCTCCACAGCAGCACCCTGTCGGGGTAATTTGGGTAGGGGAAGTACAAAAACTTCTCGAAGAAGCCCTGCTTCTCGGGCTTCCCCTTGCCGGTGAACTTGGCAACCTTCAAGTCCGCCTTTTCAGGGTTCGTGCACGTCCCGATACAAATCACTCTGTGCTCGGGCTTAAGGGCCTGGTTCTTATAGATGAGGAGGTCCTTCTGGAACCTCTTGAGGTCTGGTCCGGGAGGGCCCTCGTCTGCGCCCTTCTTCTTCTTCTTGCCCTTTTTGGCGACAAAGTAGTCGGCGGCCTGGTCAAAATATATGACGACGGGCGCAAAGGCCTCATGGGTGGCGACCTTGAAGACGAAGTGGAGGATCTTGGTCGCCTCCTTGGCCTGGAACTTGCCCTCGAGCTTCTCTGGGGATATGTTGATAAAGAGCGCTCCCATCTCCGCGGCGACGGCCTTTGCCATCATGGTCTTCCCACTCCCGTTGGGTCCGTAGAGCATGATGCTCCTGACGTTGTTCTCCGGTAGCACCTTCTTCTTGATCTCGTTGCTCCCCAAGGGCAAAATCCCGTACTCTGTCATGGCCGCCCTAAGCTGGGCCATGCTGGGGTTCTGAGGCATCCACTGGTTCTTCGAATCCTTCTTTTGCTGGGTGTCGATGACCCTGCCGAGGTAGTTGAAGTCCCCGATGAGATCCTTGACCCTCGTGCTTCCGGGGGAGCAGATCATCTTGTGCTCCACGAGGACGCTCAACATGAACTCCTCGTCCATACTCTGGCCCTTGCACAGCTTCTCTCCCGGAAGCGGCTTCTCCTTCTTCCCCTTGCCCTTCTTTCCCTTTTTGCCTCCCTTCTTTCCCTTTTTGCCTCCCTTCTTTCCCTTCTTCCCCTTCTTCCCCTTGCTGTCGGCGTGGAGCATCTTGATCTTCGCCAGGCTCATGAGGAGCATCTCGTCAACGTTTTTCTTCAACTCTTCCTGCACCTGCTTTCGGATAATACGTCTCTTTGCGAGCTCCTCGTCGTGCTTTTGCTCGAAGTTGTACATTTCGCTGTTAGGGTCGTACTCCGGCCTCTCGTCCCACTCGTCCATGAACTCCTCGACATGGACGTCCATGGACTCCGTCAGCTCAGTCCTTCCGTCTAGCGTGGGCTTTTCCACTGGCTTAGCCTCCTTCTCCTTCCCCTTCCCCTTCTTCCCTTTATCCTTCTTTCCCTTGTCGTCCTTCTTGTCTTTCCCCTTCCCCTTCCCTTTGCCATCGTCGGCCGGCTCCTCCTCTACAGGAGGGGGGTTCTTCATCAAGTAGTACCCCTCGAGGTCGTCGGGGATCTCCCCAGTTTTGGCAATTTGGTCAGTGACCCACTGGGTTCTCTCCTCCCTCTCCTTGTCCCTCATCTCCGGGCCCTCTTCCTCCATGACCTCGATCTTGAGGTCTTCGAGGGCCTTTTCGTAGGCCTCCTTATTTTCAAATTGCTCTTGCTTCCTCTTGGAATAAGACATCTGTAGGTCGGTCTCAAGCTCGCTGTTGTCCGTCACCTTGGGCTTCATCCCAATAAATACCAGTTCCTCGTCCCTCTCCCTCGTCGCTGTCTTCCTACTGAAATATCCCCTGAACAGCCTCTGGATGTTGGCCGCAGCAATTTCGTTGTCCATTTCCACGCCGTTGCTGCTGTCGATGAAGTTCTTCTTCTTTCTGTCCTCGTCCCTGAGGTCCTTGAGGAAGTTAGCCCTCTGCTTTCCCTGCCTGCCCCTCTCGTTCCTCTGGATCGCCTCGATGGCATCCGCGAAGCTCATCTCGGCGGTGGCGACGGCAAGGCTGTCCTCGGGCTCGACCGGGATGCTCTCCTCACCATGGGCCATTCCCATCATCACCTTGACCATCTTGTCCCTGGTGTTGTGGTGGTGCGCGCTATCCTCCTTGAAGTACCGGGGGATCGGGACCTCCATCGTGGAGGGAGGGAGCTTCAGGTCACTAAGGATGTCGTCGAGGTTGACGTACTCCCAAGGGAAGGGAGGCTGGTCCCCTGCGTCCACCGTGACGTCGGGGTTCGGGGGGTACCACTTCACGAGCATGTGGCGAAGCTCGATCACGCGCCTGATGACGAGCTCGAGGGTCATCTTCACGTCGATGCGCTTTTGGGGGTGCACCATGGAGTCGTAGCATTTCTCTAGCTTCTCGAATATCTGCATATATTTTATGTAGAGGACGGCGTAGTGCTGGAACGCTTCAATGATGAGGGGGTCCTGGAGCTCAGCTGTGTGGAAGAGAGGGCGTGGTGGGTGCGGAAGGGGGGGTAGGGGTGTTGGGGTAAGCATGTTGGAGGAAGTGTGACAGGTAGTGACAGAGTCTTGGACAGTAACCAATTCACAGAGTGCCGTAAGATACAATTGAAAGAGCCAGAGCAGGCAGCAAATAGTTGCGACCCTTTGCTCATACCCACTTCGCTCTTCCCCAATCTCCTCCTGCCCCCCCCCTCCTCGATCAACCCCCCCTGGTGCTTGGGCTTACCTGAACCCTCATTACCCTCCTCCGAGAGAACGTGCTCAATATGCACCTGCTCTCCGAGAACAGTCATGGCCTCCTGCCACATGACATCATATGACCTAGGGGGGGAGAGAAGAGAGACACAAGAGAGAGGGAGGGGAGGACGAGGCAAGGTATGGGGTTAGGGATAATTGAGATGGGCACTTTTAGACGCTTCCATTACATGCAGGCCCCGTTCTATGACGATCAATACCAACAAGCTCACAAAAAATACCAAACGCTACTCACTTGTTAGCCATTTTGAGACAAAAGTGGCTCGTCGGTTGGGGCGGGCCAAAAGCAAAAATAGACTTTCCACCTGTTCATCACCCTTCAACTGCGTCTCGTCAATTTCCAAGCGCAAACACAACCCATGAACGACCTACACTCCGGTGACGTATTCGACTGGGGCGATAGTAAGGATGGGCCATCTAACCTCTCCCCTAACTTACCCTTCAGAGGCGACCAGGTGAGGTACCGGAAGGTTGATTTTGTCACCTTAAGTGCCCATGCTCCCCCTTTGTGCACTCCCCGCTGCCTCATGTTTACTTCGATAATCCAAAAACGGACAACATTCCCCCTCGCTATGTCCCTATAGTACCACCATTGCCCCCCCCCCCTTTCCACTAACTCCCCCCCCCCCCGCATCCCCCCCTGCACCCCACCAGCTGACCAACATTTGTGGGGGTTACGGCTCCGCGGTTATAATATCTCCGACTGTGACAACCTTTACGAAAATGTCCAAGAAGCACGCCGTGCAGCCCAACGACCTTCCACCTAACATCAAGGAAATTTCTTTTGGGGAGACTCACGCCCTCGCCGCCACCACGTCTGGCGAGCTTTACTCTTGGGGCAACAGCAAGTGGGGGCAGGTAGGGCTTGGTGCCAAGGCTTCTCTGTCGAGTCGTCCCAGGAGGGTCACCGCAGCTCTCGATGGCAAAGTTGTTGTCCAGACGTCATGCGGGGCCTCTCACTCTGCCGTCCTGACTGACACCGGAGACGTCTACACGTGGGGGAGGGGATTCGAAGGCCAGACTGGGCACGCTTCTAAGGCCCTCGACGATGCCACGAACGACATCATAACCAGCGTTCAGCTCCTCCCCAAGTGTGTCTCGTCCTTCACTAAGGACCCGGTGGCCGCCCTTAGCTGTGGGTACAACTTTACCTGTGTCGTGACCAGGGCGGGGGGGGTTTGGAGCTGGGGGGAGGGCGGGAGTGGACAACTCGGTTTCGGCCGCATCACCAAGCAATCCGTGCCCAAGATAGTCCTGCCCTGCTGCCCCACGACCTCCCAACCCTTTGTCGACATCAGCTGCGGGTGGGGACACACCCTCGCTCTCACGTCAGGCGGAGAGCTCTACGCTTGGGGCCTTAACACTTACGGCCAACTGGGTCTCGGGGACACCAAGGCTAGGCAGGAGCCGGCTAGGGTGACGGAGGATGCGGAGGAGGGGGGCGCCTCGGCGCTGCGGTTCTCCAAGATCACAGCCTCCACCAACTACTCCCTTGCCATCGACTTCCAGGAGTGCCTCTATTCCTTCGGTTGCAACTCCAGCAGCCAACTTGGTCACCCTGACAATAGCCACAGGTTTGTCCCCACCTTTGTCGAGGGCCTCAAGTCCAAGAAGGTTTCCCTTGTAACTTCCACCGGGAGCAAGACCTACGCTTTCACCCCGACTGCAATTTATAGCGTTGATCCTCCACTGGGTCCCATCAGCGGAGGGAGTAAGGTCATGTTCAACGGCGGAGGGTTCTGGGATTCAGAGAACATCGTGGTTAGATTCATGCCCCAGACTACGTCGAAGAAAGCTGTTACAAGGGCTGCTGTCGGAGAATTTAGCTACGACGAGGAGACGGGAAAGCAGTACGTTATGGTTAAAACCCCTCGCTTTGCCATGACTGGGCCCGTCACCGTCGAGATAAGCATGAATGGAACTGACTTCACAAAGGACAAGAGCGAGTTCACTTACTTCGCGGACCCCTCCGTCGGAAAGGTGACCCCGACGTTCTGCAATAAGGCCGTTCCGGAACTCATTGAGGTGGACGGAACCAACTACTTCGAGAGCCCCCTTCTCAAGGTCAGGTTCAAGGGCAAAAGTAGCAAGGGCCAGCTCATCGTGCCCGCCAAGTTCAAGAGCGTGGTCGTTGGGACTGAAGTTTCCGAGGAGACCGAGGAGGAGGTCGACGTTTACCGCAATTTTGTGGTCTGCAAGTCCCCCCCCGTCTCCACAGACCTAATTTCAGACGACAAGCTCCCCTGGGAGACGAGGGTGGCGGTTGCACTGAACGGCATCGACTTCAAGACGACAGATAAGACCTTCATCTTCCACGACTTTACCCCGGACGCTCTCTTCCCGAGCTGCGCTCCCTTCACTGGTAACTGTTGCGTTCAGGTCAAGGGAAAAAGCTTTTTCGATTCAGGGAAGCTCATCGCCAAATTCAGCTGGCCCTGGATGACGGAGGTGGAAGACGAGGAGGGTCACCTCGTGGAGGTCAGCGAGCCCCAAATTATTTTGCTGCCCGCCGTGTTTGTAGACAAGAACACTTTGAATGTTGACGTGTATAGTCTGTTGGGCGAGCAAAATGGGGTTGTCAATCTACTCGAGGGGGGCTCTGATCTCAAGTTCGACGAAGAAAGCGACTTTCTCGACTGCTTGGTGGAAATTAGCATGGATGGCGGGGAGACGTACACTGGAAACAAGCTGGGCTTCAGGTACTACAATGAGCCAGAGTTTGGAATGGAGCAGGAAAAAAGTGGCCCCATGTCAGGCGAGACTGCAGTCCACTTCACCAGCTCTTCGGCAGGGTGCGGCGTTAGCAACGAGGCGGTCGTCAAGTTCTTCACCGAGGACGGACTTTTTGAGTCCTTCGTTGATGCCGAGTGCAAAGAAGAACTTGGAGAGGACGGGGAAAGCATCGGGGTGTTGCAGCTCAGTTGCCTGTCGCCCGAGTTCGTGCTGAAAGAGGTAGAGAGGGAGGACGACGAGGAAGGCGAAGAGGAGGGCAAGTCCGCAGAGGAGGAGAAGGGAGGCGAGGAGGAGGACGTGGAGGAGGATGCCGAGGACAATGAGGAGCCGGAGGAGAAGGAAGATGCTGGAGACGAGGACGTGGACGAGGACGCCCCCGTCGTCGTCCCTACCAAAAAGGCTGACATCACCAAGGTGCTCTGCATGGTTGCCTTCAACGGTGTGAACTTTGGAGAAGTCTGCGGCTCTTTCGACTACTATCCTACACCGGTCATCACGAAACTGAGCTCCGACACCGCGTCCGCGGGCTCAGCGCTGACGGTCGAAGGAGAGAATTTCTTCAGCGGAAAGGTTTGGGTCAGGTTCGATAACAGATGTGGGGTCAATACCGTAGTGGAGGGGAACGTCACTTCCTCCGGAGACGTTAGCGTGACAGTTCCAATGCTTCTCGAGGAAGAGGAGAATGGGGAGGGCGAAGACGGTGCGAAGAGCGAGGATGGGGGAGAGGAGAAGAAGAGTGTTGAGGAGGAGGAGTTGGTGGAGGGGGAGGATGGCGAGGTTGTCGCGAAGAAAAAGGCAGAATTGCAATTCGCAGTTTCTGTTAGCTTCAATGAGACTAACTTCAGCGTCCAGGAGGAGCTTGCAGAGGTGGAGTGGATTTTCAAGGGGAGCGCTGAAGAGGAGGAGGAGGAGGAGGAGGAGGCGTGAAAGGCGGAAGGAGGGCGTCTTGATAATGTAGCGGCTTGATGAAGCGGATTAAACGATAGAAAAGAGAATCGGAAAAATATGTTTTGAGCGAATCGGTGTCTCAATTTATTTCAACAAGTGAACGGGGCTGAGCCTCAAATGTAGTTGCAGGTCCTTGCAAGCGCGTATCTGTCCTACCTCCCCCCCCATGAGGTGGTCGATTTCTGCAGCTGTAGAAGCAAGCTGGGATTCTTGAGCTTGACGAGATTATTGACGTCCTCAAGTCTGCCCTGCATCATGTTGAGCCTTGTCTTGACAGCGTTGTACCTGAAAGTAATCTGGTGCTGAACAATTTCCTCAGGCGAGCGGATGAAGTGACAGGACATTAGCTCGACGAACTTGTACTCCATGTTTTGGATGAAGTCTAGGCGGGCGTCGACGTCCTGTTTCATGACAAAGACGGCAAGGTGAGAGTGGGGTTCCTTGATGCAGTTGTTCAGCATGCGGATGAGGACGTTAGGGTAGTCGGCGAACTCGACCATAAGCTTCTGCTGCTCCTGGATGGCAAGAAAACCAGCCTGAGGGTGGAAGAGGGGGGGTAAGGGCTGTGTTGAGTAGAGGCAGCAATCGGCTATTGGAATATCTATCGGCTTTTGGCAAACCGACAGGACAACCGACACACGCCAGGCCTCACCTCATCGATCACGTGCATGTAGTGGAAGAACAAGTCGGCCTCGGAGCTAAGCTCGACCCTGATCGACTGCAAGGAGTGTTCATCCCCAAGGACAAGCACCTTGGCCTTAACTGCCTCAAGGGTGCCTACTTGCTGAGGGGCATTCGCCTCGTGAAGGCGCAGCTCGAAGGGAACCTCGCGGTCATATATGACACGGTACCCATCTGCGATGGAAGGGTCCTGCTCATGCATTATAGGAGAGGGATGGAAAAGGGTGGGACGGGATGTGGGTGGGGATTGTGTCAGTTGGGGGTAGGGTTGCGGACAGCGGGAGTGGCAGGTAGAAGGAAATGTCAAAAACGCCTCCAAGACACCCCTTCTTCACCCGAAACCCTCCTCCTGCCTCCTTACCATCTCATCTATTGAGGCTACGTCAAAATGGGTCAATTCGGCCATTATTCTGTTTGTTAAAGGGATTACGGTTTTACAATTCACCACGAGGAGTTCAGTACGGTCAACCTGAAAATTGAGGGACCACGAAGACAGGCAAAGAGGAGTTCGTTGGGCAGGTGGAACAGTTACAAGTGGGCTCAAACGGTGGGGGACTTCTTGTTGAGGAGCTGGACAGCAAACAAAAAAGTGAAGAGTCAAGATGATATCATGGAGCACGATAATTCTGCTGATTTTCGCTCTTCTCCCGTTTTACTTCGCCAGGAATCCCGAGCGGGAATACCAAATGGACTGGGACGACGAAGGGAACTTTGTTCAGAATGTGAAAACACATTCTTTGAACTGTAAGACATGAGAGAGGGGCATGGGGTAGACGTTGAACGAGCTCTGACACCGCAAATTGTCCCGTTGCTACATCGTTCTCTTCCTAACTTTCTCTCCCGCCGGCTCGCAGGGGAAAATTTCAAATGGTACTGGACTGACGGCGAGATATACTTTGTGTATGAGCCAATTTCGCTTACGTTCAAGGCACTCGTGCGAAAATTCCTCGGTTCATCTGCTCCCGTCAACTACGACGTTAACATTTTCCTCCACTCCATCAACGTCTTGCTATCGAAGGTATTGACTGTGCAGGTGTTTAAGTCAATTTTCATCAACAACAAGGCCTGGTGGGAAGAGAACGGAGGAGACGTGGACATTTTCGTCAATGTGGGCGTCTTCCTCTTCTCTGTCCATCCCCTTCGGGCCGAGGCGGTTGGGTGGTTGTCTTGCCAACCTTATCTTCTGGCGACCGCTTTCGCCATGGGCAGCCTCCTCCTTTACCTGAAGAAGTGGGTGAGGTGCAGCCAAGTGCTTTATACGATGAGCGTGCTTAGCAAGACCATCATGGTCCCCCTCCCCGCGGTGCTGGTCCTCTTTGACGTGTTCGGGAAGAGGCGGAAGAAGAAAAGGCCCTTGACTTTTGGGGTCATCATTGGGAGGAGTTTTAGAAGCGTGTGGAAGAACTTGCTGTACTTCTCGATTGGTACTTTAGTTGGCGTTAAGACCGTTCGAGCAAATTCTTTTGGTTCCAGTACCTCCAACCTGACGGCTTTCCAAGGAGGCTTGAAATTCCTACACACCATCTTCTTCTACTTTTCCAAGACAACCCTGCCAACGAGAATCAGTGGCTTCTACCCTCTCGTGGAAGAAGATTATAGGTCGTTCAACTGGGAAGTTTTCATTGGCTGCACTTTCAGCCTGTGCGTGTTGGTGGTGTTGATGTTGATGCTTTTCGCCTTTGCCGGTAAGTGCGGTGCGGGAGCGGGTGTGTCGGAGGGGTTTCTCGGCGGGGCACTCATAAAACCAAACCCTGCGCCCCTTTGCCGGAGCGGGTGTGTCGGAGGGGTTTCTCAGCGGGGCACTCATAAAACCAAACACTGCGCCCCTTTGCCGGAGCGGGTGTGTCGGAGGGGTTTCTCAGCGGGGCTCTCATAAAACCAAACACTGCGCCCCTTTGCCGGAGCGGGTGTGTCGGAGGGGTTTCTCAGCGGGGCTCTCATAAAACCAAACACTGCGCCTCTTTGCCGGAGCGGGTGTGTCAGAGAGGTTTCTCAGCGGGGCACTCATAAAACCAAACACTGCGCCCCTTTGCCCTCGCTAACACCCTCCCAACTTAGGCAAGAACTCTTCTCGCTTCTTGATCCTCTTTGGCGGAATCTACGGGGCTTGCATAGCCCCAACTCTCGTCACCCAGCACGGCTGGCCGATGGTCGGCGGAAACCGCTACAGTTACCTTCCCTCCGCGCTTCTCGCGGGAGGTTGGGTCGCCGTGATCGCCCTTGAGACCAAGCAGGCGAACCCTGGCGTTCGTTGGAAGCTCAACACCCGGCCGATACTGCTCGGCCTGCTTGTGCTGCTCGGGGCGTACTTCTCCGTAGGCCTGCAGGCGCAGCTCAAAGTGTGGGGCAGCAACGTGGACTTCTGGAGGCAGAACGTTGGGCTTTACGACAGGGCGAAGGGGGACATTGGGGAGATGCTTCACTGCAACCTCGCACGTGCACTCATTAGGAAGGGGGAGACGGACGAGGCGTTCCAGGTCATGCGGCAAGGGGTGTCGAGAAGAGGAGGGGGGGGAGGGGATAGTACATACGGAGGGAGGTTCGCCTTGTCGACAATATACTTTAGTATTGCCGTAGGATTTAAGGCGGAGGGGGAGATGAGCTATGGGGTCGAGGCTTACCAGGAGAGCCTCCTGCACAACCCGGACAACGTTATGAGCTTGGTAAACTTAGGGAACGCCTTCGTTGAGATGGGGAAGACGGACGAAGCGATGTTGTACTTTAGGAGAGCGCTGGAGGGGGAAGGAGCACAGGACCCGCAGGTTTGGTACAGGTAAGTGTGGTGGGCGCGGGATGGAGGTAGGGAAAGAAGGTGTGGAAGGTGAAAGGTGGCAGAAGAGGAGAGGCGTGGATAGGTTTGTAAAGAGATCAGACGGGTTGGGGTTGGGGTTAGCCCTCCCTAGAGTCTCAACGAGACGAAATGCAACAGTAAACTCTCCTCACCGCCACCACCCCCCCCGACGCTGTTAACAAAACAGCACGGCCAACTGCTGGGCTCGGATGGGGGAGGGCGGGAAGGCGGTGGAGGGTTACAAGATAGCGCTGGAGAAGTTGGGGGAGGACGGGAACGAGAGGGTCAAGGCCATGATCGAGAGACAGATAGCTAAATTTGCTTGAAATGAAGTAAACGCATCATATTATCAAATTTAGGCAGGAGAAACGGCGAGAAGCGCCTTCTTTCCGTCAGATTTCCCCCCCACTATCTTGACTTCCTCCCACCCTTTCTTTCCGTTCCAACGGTGCTTCCAGTTCCACTTCTGGAAGGCTGAGCTCTGCCCCTTGTCCAGGGATGTGTTGTCAGCGAGCTCGTAATCCAGGACAACCATGCTGTCCCTATCGCTAAGCAGCAGACGCGCCTTCTGCAGCACGTCCCCCAGGTCCCTGTAGATTCCCGCGACGCCCACGTAGACAACGTTGTAGCCACCCCTGGGTTTGATTGCTGCGGAGTCGTCAAAGTCCAGCTCCCAGACGTTCTCGTAGAGGCCGGAGAACTCGGCCTTCGCGGCGCCGATCTCGGACACGTCGACGCAGTCTAGCCTACGGGCCAAGGGTCTGAGTTCCAACGCCAATTCCCTGCGGGGGAGGAGAGGGGAGGAGAGGGGAGGAGAGGGGGAGGAGAGGGAGAAGCGAAGAAGAAACAATCGAATTGTGTTAGCTACGAGTTGTTATTGTACGCAAGGTATGGTATACGTAGGGCTTCAGATCTTGGTCCGTCCTCACTCTCCTTTGGTAATCTCTTTCATATCCATATCCCCTCTCACCTCGTCGTCCCGCAGCCTACGATAAGCACATTAAGGTCTGGGTTATCATAGTTAATCCTCCCCATCTTCCCCTCCACCGTAGCCCTCGTTATCCCCTTCATTGCGTTGGCGTGTTTCTTATCAACCCCAATAGCAAGTTCGATCTCCTTCCTCCCTTCCCCAGCCGCCAGCGCTACGTCGTAAAGTACCTTCATGGCTCTTGCCGTAGCCTTCCTCGCCCCCGCCTGGGGGGGAGAACCGACTGCGGCGACGACCTGAAGAACGTAGGGGTCCTCCCGTCCTTTGCACGGCCCGTCCGTCGGGTAGTACTCCTCTGTGTTCATCCCCTGCTTCCTGTTGAGTCCGGCTGCGACCCAGTGTAGCCAGACGGCCTCGTTGTACCTCTGCTCGCAGAGCGTGTCGAGGTCTCCCACCTCCTCGTCGTTTGCTACGGCCTCGCTCGAATCCCTACTCCTTTCAAAGTACCCTCTAGCCTCCTCCTCCGCCTCGTTCTTCTTCCCCATAGCCATTTTCCACTCCGCCATTCCCTTCCAGCACTCTGCGCAACCTGCGTCCAAGCGCTTGCAAGTTTCCCAGGAGGTTTCGACGTAAGAATGGATATCTGAGGGGACGACCACGTTCACGGAGTGTAACTTAAGGTGGGAGGGGGGGGGCAGTGGTAGGTATTGCGATCAGGATATATGATAATCGGGTTAGTTGTCTGTAACCCTCTTAACTCCCTCTTAATTCCCTCTTAATTCCTCCCCCTTCCCCTTCCCCCAAAAGCATTCCTCACCTCGCTCAGTCCCTTAATTTCCTCCACCCCAAGTAGCATCCCTGCCCTTGCTAGTTCCCCGTAAACCCTCCCAGCGATCCTTGCCCTGAAGTTCCTTCCTCTTATATTGTTTGTATTGCTAGCGTACCTACTGGAAGCCTTGAGTAAAAACCACGCCATATCATGGTACCTTAGGTTTGGGTTTTTGGGGTAGGTGGAGGGGGGGAGGGGGGGTAGAGGTGGGTGTATACGTTAGAAGATTGTTGTAATGTATATTCCCCCTCCCTTTTCCTCCCCCCCTCCCTTCTCTTTTTGCGAAACCCTTGACACCCACCCCCAACCTTACCTTCCAGCTTTTCTAGCAAGTATACCCCCAAACAGTCCCGCCGTTAACCCCATTTCGAATCCGTCCCCAAGTCTTCCATCATAATAAAGTATTTTCCTCTTCCCGTCCTTCCCGTTCTTCTTAGGTAGATCTAAACCGTCCGTACCTACGTACCATTTAAGCATAACGTCTGCGTAGTAATGCAAAGCCTCCCCAACAACCCTCGCCACCGTCTCTTTATCATCATCCGTAGCTCCTTTCAACCGCGGGGTTGTAGGCACGGAAGCTAGGATCGACTGGTGTAACGATACGGGGAGACGGAGGGAGTGGATGCTGTAGATGGTAGGGTCGGAAGACCAGGTTGAACGGAGGGAAGTTATCGTTGGCATTGGGATCGCGGTTCTTGGGAGGGGGTCGTGAGAGTCTAAGGTTCGAGGGTTTATAGGGTGTAGGTAATCAGGTTCAAATGGCTGGGACTTTAGGACGCCGTTAAGGGAGGAGGGGTTTAAGGATGAGGTACTAGAGGTACGGGGGGGGGGGGGAGGGGGAGTGGAGGAGGATGGACCACTGAGCTTGAAGGGGATGGCAGCTAAGAGACCGAGGAGGAGCAACATTAGGGCCCTCTCTGGGGTTAGGAAGAAGACAATGTTGAGGATTGAATCAAGTGCCTAAGGGGAAGAGGAGGTCGGGATTGAGGAGGGGGTGAGGTGTAATTACGAGGAGGAAGATGTTAAATTTCGGCCGCCAGTTTGTGTCCTCAGTAGTATCACAATTAGTAATGTCTCCGTCCAAATTCCAGTTCCCCCGCAAGCATCCCAAAAGCGTCACCCAAAAATCCGCCCCTTGCCCAAGTAACAAGCCCCCCTCATCCATGTTCATCTTCCCACTGCAAACAGACTCTTCGATATGTATATTTTCTCCCCAAATACCTGACAAAACGTTGAAAATAATGGAGATCCACTTCTCTCCCCCCCCCCGCCGTACCCCCGTCCCCCTCCCCCCCCCTCCTCGTTAGTTTTACCTTATCTCCAGTCTTGTCAATTAACGTTGGGTCAAGACCATGTTCTCGAAAGGCCTCCTTCATCTTCTCGGCAGGTGTTAGGGGATCTGCACGACTTGAAACCTTCTTACGCCCCGAGGACGACTTTGACGACCTCATTGAGGAGGTGGGATTGAAAAAAGGAAGTTACGTAAAGACTATTTTGGGATTCCAGGTTTTTGGCCTCGATCCCCCCCTTCTCCTCCAATCCACCTCCGACCCAGCCCCATTTTTGTGATTTTATTGTGGATTGTTATTTGTGAGTCCTATATTCATCTATTTCGCATTGAAAGGGCTCAAATTGCTTGTTTATAGCTATACGTGTTTGTGTGTGCTGTCATAATGTAAATATAGCGTATTTGAGGAGAATAAATGTCTGACGGGATGCAGAGGGGGGATTGTGTATGTGTGTAATATAGCTACATACATACACACATACACACACACACACTCACGCACACTCACATTTACTAACCCACACCCACATTCTCACACTGCATATGATAAATATAGTCTATTTGTTATAAGATTTTGAGGAATGCCAAAGACTCCAAAATCCCGTAAAAGGCCTAACTTTTCAGCAGCCTCTACAACACCGTCAACAACACCATCAACAACAACAAGAAGTAGAAGAAGTAAATACAACAACGAGAGAGTCTCAATACAATCTCCATACTCTTCAACAACACCAACACAAATTAGAACACAACAACAACAAGAAGAAGAAGAAGAAGAACAAGAAGAAGAACAAGAAGATGCAGGACTACTACAAAAGATAGGAGGAGTCATTGTACCAATCGTTACTGGAGGACTAGGATGGGTATTTGGCCTCAATAACAACAACAACAACAACAACAACAACAGTGATGATGACATGGACAACTCTGACAATGACAATGACGACGACTATGATGACAACAACCACAACCAAGAAGATCATCAGGGAGCAGACTCCTCCTTCGAGATGGACACCCCAAAAGCCTCCGTCCCAGCCATTCCTGCCATTCCCCGAGCCTCCTTTGGAGGCTTCACAGCCCAAACCAACTCATCAACTCCCTCCACCCCCACCCCGGTGTTTGCTGGCTTTAACCTACCCACCACCAACACCTCCACCTCCGCCTCCGCCGCCGCTCCCAATAACACGACACCCAACAAAAGGTCCTTAACCACATTTTCCCCCTCCACCAGTTCCGCGTCAGGTCCCCGTTCCTCCAAGCGCCCTCGTCGTCTCGGTACCCCCTACCGTCCTCTCTCCACATCCGCGACCTCCCTCTCCTCCTCCTCCCTCACCCCGACCTACGTAACCCGTCCTACCCACCAGTCACCCTTCACACCCGGTGCTTCCTCCTTCACCCAGGGTAGCGAGCAGAGGTACCCGCGCTCCTCGGGGAAGAGGAGGGTCAGGCAGAGCAGGCTCCTCGCCAGCCCTAGGTACACTCCCACGCCCCTAGTTAGGGCGGGGGGTAACGGGGGAGGGAATGGAGGAGGGGATAGGAACAAACTAAGCACGGACATTGCGGACGTTATACTCAAGACACTTGATAGCCTCAATAGAGAACAGGAGGAGGATAAGGGAGGGATGGTTAAGGAGGTTACCAAGAAGGTGAGGAGGGACACGAGGGAGGAAAGAGGGATAGATGGGAGAAGACAACAAGGGAGATTACTACAAATACAACACCACCTCTTGCAACTTACTTCTAACTCAACCGCTTTATCCCGCGCGCTCCAATCAAAACACACAACACAGCTCTCGTACACACCATACGTACCCGTGATACCCTCCAACAAGGGATCTCGTTCCAAGCCTTCAGGGAAGGCACCCCCAACAACCAGCCTTAGCAGCCCTCCGGCCGGAACGCCAACTGAAGCGCAGAAGGAGAACGATAAAGAGGGAGGAGGGAGAAGGGGTAGGGGCAACTCTTCTACGGATGAGGAGGAAGGGAGGAAGAAAGCTGCGGAGAAGAAGAAGAAAAGCAACAAGGAGAGCAGCCTTGGAGCAAGCTTGAGAGGGGACAAGGCCAACTTCTCCTTCCCGTCCTCCGGAGGCGGTGCCAACACCGCGACGACACCAACCTTCTCTTTTGGTACACCCAAGGAACAGGCCTTACAAAAGAAGACGCCGTCTGAATCCACATCCAAACCAACACAACCACTGACACTCATGACTCCATCATCATCTAACCTCAAGGGAAAAGAAAGCAAGACAGACGGAGTGAAGGGTACGGATGAAAAGAAGGGACTACCAACCTTCAAATTCACACCCGCTCAAACAACAACCACTGTCAACACACCCTCTCGGTCAGAACACGGCTCAGGTTTAGACGTCGACTCCGACGAAGACGGTGAATTCAAGTTCTCCGCACCCTCCGATATCTTAGGTTCCACATCAACCGCTGAGGAGTTC
Source organism: Triparma columacea (assembly GCA_030267965.1). Classification (NCBI taxonomy): domain Eukaryota; class Bolidophyceae; order Parmales; family Triparmaceae; genus Triparma; species Triparma columacea. Next base: position 49,169 of record BRYA01000256.1, read on the forward strand.
GCAGCGTTCGGTGGTGCGAGCCCGAGCTTCGTATTCAGCCCTGCTAGTAAGGAGGGTGGGAGGAAGAAAACACCGAAGAAGATAAGAACACCTGGAGGAACACCGGGGAAAAAGAAGGAGGTGGAAGGGAGTGAGGGAGATAAACCATTCGACTTTATGCCTAAAGAGAAGGGGGGGATGGAGAAGGTAAAGATACCTGTAAACTCTACCACCACATCCTTCACTAGTACACCATCATCCCCAGCTCCGTCGCCAGCGAAGGCGCCACCGCCGGAAGGGGGAGGGTGGGGTGCGAATATGTTCAAGAAGAAAGGAGAGTGGAAGTGTGGTGTATGTCTTTGTTTCAACCCCTCAGATGCGAGGAAATGCAAGTCTTGCGAAACAGACAGACCAGGAGGAGATCTCCGCGGCGGGGGTAAGGGGGAGGAAGGGAAGGAGAAGAAGGGAGGAGGAGAAGAGAAGAAGGAGGGAGGGACGAAGTTCCCGAGTAGCTTTGGAGGGGGGGGAAGTAAGGGGGGAGGGGGATTCACGTTCGGAGTACAAAGTACGAACGAACAGACCACAGCGGCGGCTGCTACTACTACTACTACGGGCGGATTCACGTTCGGAGCACCAGCAGGGGTTGGTGTAGAGAAGGAAAGTGCCGCTTCGAGTGGTAGTGGAGTCGGAGGTACAGGGGGATTCACATTCGGTGCGGGAACAACGTCAAGGAAGACACCTGAAACAACAGGGATTGAGACTACTACAGCAGCTACGAAGACTACGGCAGGGTTCAGCTTCGGGACACCAGCGGCGGGAGGGGAGAAAGACAAGGAGGAAGGTGGAGGAAAGGGTGGTGGTTTCACATTCGGACAAACACCATCGCAGGTAACATCAGAGGATGATAACAAGAAGGTAGAATCATCCACGCAAGCGTCATTCACGTTCGGTGGCGAGGCGAAGAAGGTGCCTGAAACGCAACCTACTACTACTACTACTACGCAGAAGTTCAGCTTTGGGGGGGGGAATAACGAACCGAATATAAAGAGTACGAAGAATACACCAGCATTCAGGTAAGGAGAGAGTGTTTTTAAGAGGGAAGAGAGGGGCTTGAGATGTAAGCGCTCGAAAAGGAAAGGCTAACTTAGGAAAAACGTTACGGAACTTATAACGCTTGTACACTTCACGCAGCTTCGGAGCAGCATCAGCACCTAAACCTGACGCCAAAGCCGAGACACCTGGCTTCACATTTGGAGCCTCAGCAGCCGTAGCATCAACACCATCAGCAGCAGCAACCCCAGCAGCCGCGGCAACACCAGCACATGCTGCAAACCCAGCACCCACGGCAACCCCAGCAGCTGCGTCAACCCCAGCAGCCGTTGCAACCCCGGCTCCAGCTTTCTCCTTTGGCTCCGGAGGTACATCAGTCCCCGCCGCCCCTCAACCTTCCTCTGTTGTAAAGACCCCAGCCCCTGCGTTCTCCTTCGGTGCATCTACTCCTACACCCGCCGCCCCAAGCACTACGCCGGCGCCCGCGTTCAGCTTTGGGGCACCGGCGCAACCAGGGAACTTTGACGCCACACCGATAACAGACGCAACTAAAGCTAAACCCGCGTTCGCGTTCGGGGCTACCCCCGTAGTAGCTGTAGCAGCAAGTACACCGGCTGCGCAACCGGCGGTTGCAGCAGTCCCAGCGTTCTCGTTCGGTTCGACTAACAATGCAATGGCTACACCTTCGGTACCACCGCAACAGGGGGGGGCAGGATTCGGGGGGGCTCCTACTACTACGGCCCCAACGCCTTCGTTCTCTTTCGGGCAAAGTACAACGACGGGTGGAGGATTCGGTGGCGGTATTGTACCCGGTGGTAACCAAGGTACAACATTTGGATTACCACAACAACAACAACAACAACAACAAATGCCTTTACCGCAACAAACAGGGTTCCAAGGCTTCGGAGGTGCGAGCAACAATAACAGCAACAACACAAGCAACAACCCGAGCCCTGTACCATTCGCGTTCGGAGCACAAAGCCCAAGCCCCGTACCTGGGTTTGGAGGTGGTGTGAGTAGTGGTGGTGGGAACTTTGGGGTTGGTAATAACTTCGGGGCGAATGCTCCTACTGCACAGGGAGGTGGAGGAGGGGGGGGGTTTAATATGGGAGCGGGGGGAGGGAATGACGAGAAGAAATCTAGGAGGAAGGTTAGAGTTAAAAGACGCTAGGGAGGGGACTAGTTACGACTGTTCTGGAGAGGGTGGGGTGGGTAGGGGGGGGGAGGGGAGGAGAGGGGAGAGAGGGGTTTAAAATTTGATGCGCTTGTTTTTTGAGTGCTAAATGCAATGTTATTTTTTTCGTTGTTTCGTTGTTTGTTTTCAGTAGTTCGGGGGGAGAAGAAGGGAAGTGGTGGTTTTCACGTGAGGGGTGGGGTGGGAGGGGCTAAAGACACTTCTTCGTGTTGGTCGTCTTGTTGCTGTCGGTTACATCGGATCGATCGGCTTGTCGATCATTGTCGTCGATCCCTCTTAGGCGAAGTTTGAATCTGTCACGTGTCGGGTCGACGTTATCGATGAGGTCGAGGCCGTGCTCGATGCTAGCGATCTCCTCGGCCGTCCTCTTGCGCATCTTTATGGCGACGCTAGGGGCGGGCTCGGAGTCCACGGCGGGGACGCCCTTGTCGAGGGACAGGAAGGAAGTCCAGGCGCAACCACATAAGGTTATGAAGGGGACACGGAAGTGGAGGGGGACGAACAGACCATTTACAATGGTGGCCTAAGAGAGTGGCGGGGAGTGAGCGGGCGAGCGAGAGAATCCAGTGAGTATGTGAAAGAGAATGATGGTCGGCGAAAAGGGTGTTGTGTTGTAGCTGCTGCAGCACATCAGCTGTTGTTGTTGTTTTGTTATCCCCCCATCCCCCCAACCTTAGCCCAACTCACCGGAATCCAAAGAGCTAAAGACGCAGTGTTGTCGGGTACGAACTTGTCCTTGGTCGTTTCGAGGGCATTCTTCAACGATTCCTCCCACGTGCTTGTCCCGAAGTGTTCCATTTTATGCTTTATGAAGTAAAGGCTAGGGAAGTGAAGGAACGGCTGATTTATCGCGTTCTCGACGACAGTTAGGACAGCAATCGCCTTGAGGCCGGAGGCGTGGCAGAGGCGCTTAGAAATGGGCAGAGAGAAAAAATTTGTGGGCATGGGCGAGAAACGAGGGAGCATCACATTGAAGAGCACATACTGGGGGGGGGTGAGGAGTGAAGTTTATGGAGTGAGTTGTTAGAAAATAAGAACAACTCCCAGACATGGAGCATTAAAATACGTATCGTTGCCTTCCCCCCCCTCTCAGCACGCTCCAAACTCTTCGTACCTGCCAACCTCCTACAAAAGTCGCCCCAAAAACAGCGAAGACCCCCGTACGCCTCCAATCATGTGGTTTATTGGAGCCATCAGTCGACTGGATGAGAAAATCGCACGTGGAGTCTTTGGCCATGCCACAACCAACTGCAAAAGCAAAAGGTCTCGACTTCAGCGATGTCAACAGTCGGCTGAAGACCATTTTCGACAGATGACGGTTGAGACCGGTCTGAATGTGATAAGAATGCTAATAGATTTGCAATATGACAGAAATAGGGCAATATAACGCTATTTGGGGATGAAAAGACAATAAGCTTTCAATCCGAAGGTGTCAAGGAGTCAAGGAACAATCGACTGAGCTCGGAGTATCCGGATCAGATCAGATAACAGCTGGTTTAACTGTAAGCAATTGTGCAATCACCAACCTCAAGCATCATAATCAGGTGCGTCCCGCCGCTCATTCCGGATTTATCCTCTCATTCCCCCGAGTCTCCTGAGTTTCCAACTTCATACACTCAATATCTAACCAACCCATATCCTTCCGTGATTTCTGTTTCCTTGGGTTTTCTACCAGCAGCTGCGTGTTGATGTCATCGTCGGAGGAATCGGAGTCGGAGTCTGACGACTGGGGAGCGTCAGAGTCGTCGTCATCGGAGTCAGAGTCAGAGTCGAAGAAACGGAGATCTGAGGGTTGGGTAATGGAGGAGAAGATTGTTGTGTACGATGGGGAAACGTCGTTCGAGGGGGATACGAGTATCACAGGGTTCACTGTTGCAGAAGGAGTCACTGAGATCGGTGGATCTGCCTTTTCTGGATGCACGGGCTTGACATCGTTGGAGGGTCTTCCTACGGGAATCACTAAGATTGGTGAAGAGGCCTTTCAGGGATGCACGGGCTTGACATCGTTGGAGGGTATTCCTACGGGAGTCACGAAGATTGGTGAAGAGGCCTTTGCTGATTGCACGGGCTTGACATCGTTGGAGGGTCTTCCTACGGGAGTCACTAAGATTGGTAAAGAGGCCTTTCGTGGATGCACGGGCTTGACATCGCTGGAGGGGCTTCCTACAGGAGTCACTACGATTGGTGGATATGCCTTTCGTGGATGCACGGGCTTGACGTCGTTGGAGGGCCTTCCTACGGGAGTCACTAAGATTGGTGAATCTGCCTTTTATGGATGCACGGGCTTGACATCGTTGGAGGGTCTTCGTTCTACGGGAGTCACCGAGATTGGTGAATCTGCCTTTAGGGAATGCACGGGCTTGACATCGTTGGAGGGTCTTCGTTCTACGGGAGTCACTGAGATTGGGGATTATACCTTTGATGGATGCACGGGCTTAGCGTCGTTGGAGGGTCTTCCCACGGGAGTCACTACGATTGGTGGAGGTGCCTTTAAGGAATGCAAGGGCTTGACGTCTTTGGAGGGTCTTCCTACGGGAGTCACTACGATTGATGAATTGGCCTTTGATCGATGCACGGGCTTGACATCTTTAGAGGGTCTTCCTACGGGAGTCACTACGATTGGTCAATTGACCTTTGCTGGATGCACGGGCTTGACGTCTTTAGTTGGACTTCCCCCAGACCTGACTCCACCACAAGACACCTTCTATGAATGCAAGCCCCTCTCCCTCATGCAGCGCCTTGAAGAATCCCAAAACCCCGACCCAGATTTTTTCAAGAAGCAGTTCTCCGACTACCCCAATCACTTCAAGTTGAGTTCTTCATCTCTAACGATTGAGGAATTCAAAAACCTCCTACAATCTCTTCGCACCGAAGTGCTCTCTCACCAAGAATCAGCCTCCACCCCCCCCTTCACGCCCCTCCACTTCCTGTGCGCCAACAGAAATCATGATCTTCTCCAAAAAGCCGCCCCCCTGCTCATTCGCATCGACCAATCATGGACATCCAAGAAGGAGGTGGCGAGAAAGTACACCCCCCTTCACTTTGCGAGGTAAGTAATGCAAGCAAGCAAACCATTCTGCCATGCATACTAATACTAACCCCTCCCCCCCCCCCCTTCCCCCCCCCTCCCCTCCTCAGTGAGAACCCCTCCTCAACCCGTGAAACTATATTGCACATCATCAACGCCGATCCCCAACAACTATTTGCAAAGAATGCCAACGAGGAGACCCCCTTGCGTTGTGCTGCCAGGCTTAAGCGCCCCCTCCTCTTGCAAATGACCCTCTTCTCACGACACCCTCACAACGAGGAGCAGTTCATACCCGTCGCAAAGGCCTACGTGGACAATCTATTGACGTCGCCCCCACCCACCCTCAATGCTTTCACTCCTCCAGAGCAGAACGGCTGGGTTGAGTTCGTGTCCGACGGCACCCTCCTTCACGACCTGTCCACCGACACCTGCAAGCTCCAAGACGAGCTTGTGGCATTCGTCGAGAGCCCCGATCGATGCCCCATTGAGACCGCGAAGGCTCTCGCCTTCTCGATTGACGTGAGTAACCCGCGCGAGCGGAGCGAGTTTGAAGGAAGAGCTTGCGGCGGCGGCACAACAAACTCGTCTTTGCGATCTTCCTCCCCCCCCCCTAACCCCCCCCCCCCCCCCAACCCACCCCCCCATTCCCCCAGACCACCGGCCGCACTGCACTGAGCATGGCTGTCCCCCGCATCAAGGAGGCGCTGCAGTCGCGCCTGCTCTTCATGGGGCGCTACCAGTTGCAGTCTGGCCCCCCGCTGCACAAGAGCGCAACCTGCGTGGTCGTGAACGCTGAGGACTTCAACGCCTCCAAGGATTACAAGCTGGCCTTCGCAAGGTTCAACACGCCCGCAATCAGCAAGGCTGAGTTCAGCGCGGTCGTCACCTCCTTCGGCATCAACTGGACGCCCGACGAGTTCGAGCGGCAGTTCGAGAGAATCGACGAGGACAGGACCGAGACAATCAATGAGGCCGAGTTCATCGAGTTCTGCAAGTCGGTGCTAGACAACGGCGGAAACCGAAAGGTGAGTGCCCCCTCCTCCCCTCCCCCTCCCCCCCTTCCCTTCCTAACTCCACTCTCCCAGGTCGTGATCAAGTTCATGAAGGAGAAGGACCAGTTCGAGCGCGAGAAGAAGTCGCAAACGTCCCTGGATGCTCGCTACGTCATCCTGGCGTCCGACTTCCTGTCCTCGCCCGAGTTTGCGACCGCGGTCAAGCACGTCGAGGGGCACACCCTGTCCGACTACCCGCACGGTGTCGTCATGCCGGCCGGCGACCGCAACCTTCTCTCCATCTTCCAGTCCGAGCGCCCAACCACTGCCGAAATCGGGGTGCTCATGAAGCAGGTCATCGACGCAGTGGACCACCTCCACGAGAACAACCTGATGCACGGCGACATCAAGATGAACAACGTGGTGCGCCAGAACAACCGGCTTCGTGTGATAGACTTCGACGCCGCAGCCGATCTGAGCGATGACAAGAGCTTGGCTGGAGCCAAGTTCAGTAGCGGAGTCCTGCCCCCGGAGGTGAGGAGTTTCACCAAATCAACTAAAGTCACAACTCCGCTAACCACCCCCCTCCCCCCAGATGTTCGTGCCGCTCAACAACACCGAGCTGGCCGCCCACACCGAGTACTGGGCCAACACAGATCCCGAAAGGCAAAAGAAGGTGGCCGCTAGGAACGCCGAGGGCAAGAACTTCGCGGTCAAGACATTTGCCGTCAACGAGGACGACTTTCCGCGCGACCTGGACGCCCTTCCCTTCCACACCCTCGCGGCCTCCAAGTCGCTGGACGTGTGGTCACTCGGTTGCATGCTCTTCCACATGTGCGCCTCGATGCCCCTGTTCCCTGTGAACCGCGATGACGACATGGCCTATGCACAGGGGCTGCAGGATGCGGCGAGGTGGACGATCGTGGACATGCAGAGAGTAAGAGCACGCGAGCGAAGATAGCTCATCCCCTCCTCCCCTCGCACTAACTCATCTCATTCTCACTTTGTTCGCAGGCACTCGCGCAGCACATCGAGGACCCAGCGGCTGCCGACTTGCTCGGCCACATGCTCCACCCGGAGCCAAGCCAGAGATGGGCCACCAAGGAGGTGAGGCCACAAGCAAAGTGACCGGGAAGACGATCCGCACTTACACCCCCCTCTCTCGCCGCAGATCCTGGGCCACATCTACTTCAACCCGGAACACCGCGTCGACGAGAGCGAGGTTAGCGAGCTGCTGAACGAGATGAAGCAAAATCAGCTGAACATGATCGCCAAGATTGAGGGGGTGCAGGCCACGCAAGACGAGCTGGTGGCGGGCCAGGCGCAGATCATCAAGATGGGCGAGGCCACGCAGGACCTCGTGAAGAAGAGCACGAGCAAGCTTTGCAAGGCCGTCTTCGAGGCCACGGAAGTTAGCACGCCCACCCGATTCATCATCCTGCCCTACGAGCTGCCACCACCCATGGAAGAGATGAGCGAGGAAGAGCAGCGGCGCATGCTGGACAAGGCGGAGAACTGGGTCGGCACCGTGACGAACCTGGTGGAAAAGGGGCAGGGGGCGATCCAGGACCCTGCTAGCTACGCCAAAAACTTCCTCACGGGGGCATTCAAGAACAAGATGGCGGAGGTCAAGGAAAAGCTGGTTGAGGAGCACCTGTACTTGTACTTGGTGGATGAGTACAGTAATGAGCCGGTGTACGACAAGACCAGCGTCTACCCCATCAAAATTGAGACCAAGAGCGAGCTGGTCGACAAGTGAGTGCCCCACCCAAATTTTGCCGGCACCAGTGCGACATCATCGGCACCAGTGCGACACTAACACATCTCCTTCCCTCGCAAAGGTTCATGCCGATGATGCGCATGGGTCTGCAGGCGGCCGCCGTCGTCAACGGCGCTGCGTCCTTAGCCAACATCTTCTGCCCCATGCTGCCCCGCAAGTTCGTCCCGTCAACCATGCTGACCAAGGCCAACTCATTCGTGAACAGCCTCGACAAGCCCTCCAACGTGGCCGACAACGCAAGTGTGCAAGCATCGGTGGTGAGCGGGGATGGCGGCGGCAAGGCAAAGCGAGGCGGGGATCTGCGGGACTTTGAGATTTTCCTTGACAAGCACGACTCCAAGCAGGGTTACGCGGGGCTACGGCGTGTCTGCAACGAAGAGAACGGAGAAGCGATCTGGGTCACCGAGGCGAGCGTGAAGGCGATGGAGGTGGAACCCGGAGCTAGCGTTGGGGAGGGGAGGGAGGGGGGGGAAGTGCGGAAGGGCGGCGAGACATCCCGCAGCAGCTTGGCCATTGACATCAAGGCTCGCAGGATGAGCATAAAAGCCATTGCCGAGTCAGCCAACAAGAAGATCGACGAAGTCCAGGCGACAGCCATCGACT
>BRYA01000257.1:10523-44297 GCA_030267965.1 Triparma columacea
CCCCCCCCCCCCCCCCCAGAACGTACACCTCCCTCTTCTGACCCTTTGAGGATGATTTCTAAAGTTTTATCATTGCGGATACTTGTCGCTAAGTTTGCTCTCCTGATGGCAGGGCTGGCGTTCGGAGGGAGCATGGGTAAGGAGGGTCCAATGGTAACGCTCTCTGCTTCCGCCATGGTAATCACGCTCCGCTTCATCCTCGCCCTTCCCAAGGCGAAGGAGCAGTTCGCTACAAACCTCAACACGTACGCCAGGACGGCCATCATCGCAGGGGCTGGGGCAGGAATCGCGGCAGCGTTCAATAGCATCACAGGTGGGATCATGTTCGCGATCGAGGAGTTCGCCTGCAATTTCAATTTTACCATGGGAAGGTGCCTCGCTCTCTCCGTCGTCTCCAGCATGCTGACCGTGTTCGGCCTCAACACGATAATAAATGCGAACTACGAGAACCTTACATTTTACGGGACGGTTACTGACTTTGCAACAACAAGCGAGCTCTTTTACGTCTCGATAATAAGTGGGCTTGCCGGAGGTTTTCTCGGCGGTGTCAACGCACAAATCCTGCTCTGGATGCTCGAGATAAAGGCGTTTACCACCCGGCGCTTTTCCACCGCTACTTATGTTTGGTGCATCTTGTGCTCTCTCGCCCTCGCCGCTTTGCACGTTTCCTTCAACGGGATCACCGCAGGGGAGGGTACGGAGCATGTTATTTCCATACTTTCAAGCGAGGGCGCCTATTGTAATGGCGGAGACGTCAAGTGGTACTTTTTCCTTGCAAAAATGCTCGGAACTCTTCTTACGTACCTCGCAGGCATTTGTGGTGGGGTGTTTGCTCCATCGTTATCCGCCGGTGCGGGCTTCGGACAAGTGATATACTGCGAGCTTTTCAAGGACATGATGACTTCCGACGGCTCTTCGCAATTTGCCGTACTGTGCTCGATGACTGCGTTCTTCGGAGGGTTCACGCAGTCCCCTCTCACGTCCTTCTCCATCCTCATCGGGATGGTGCAGATTGGAGGGGAGGAATACAACGGTCCAATTACGCGGGCAGCGATGCTAACCTCTTCGACGATAGGATCTCTTGTGGCGGGAGCAGTCAATCCAACTCGTCTATACCACGGTATGGCAAAGATCATCGAGGTGGGCAATGAGAAGGATCTGAATTTGGGCGAGCACAAGATTTTTAGGTGCGGGGACGATGGCGACGGTGACGACGACGATGAGGTTTTGTTCGGCGGTGAGGCTCGCAGCAGCACGTGGGGGGTTGGCAACAACAGTACGCTGGGGGCTCCTCCCTCAAGCATGACACGAAGGAGCAGGTAAGAACGCAGCTGCTATTACACTATACACATACTCTCTCTTATCCTTTGCATGTCGCTCCATTCGTCGCAGCTGGTCGACGAGGAGAAGTTCCTGGTTCATATAGTCGTGCAATGTTTTATATGTAAATGGTTTTTTATAACCCTCACTTCAAAGATTCTCTCATTCACCCTCCCACCCCTCCCACCCTCCACTCCATCCCCCCCCTCCCCACACCCTCTACTTGCTATTCTTGGACATGAACTGAACGAATCTTTCCGCATACCAGTTCGGGTGTACCGCAGATATTAGCTTCCTGTCGAACTTAAAGCCCTTGATGAAATTTTCCGCGGCCTTCCTTTTGTTGTACTGCTGCAGTATATCGATGATCCCGAGGAAATAAACCTCGTCTCCTTCCGCCCCGTGGTCGTTCATTTCGCGGATACCCCCTTTGTCCTTGGCGAAGACGTTGTTTGCGAGCCCGCTCGCCTCCGAGAACCTCCTATCCTGAGCAGCGCTGATGGCGTTCGAGCCACGCTTGGCCCTTCTCGCCTTGTGTACAAACTCCAACTGCTCGGGCGTTTCTCCGCCCTCGCCGTTCGCCGCGCCCTCGTCCCCCTCCCCCTCCCCCAACTCTTCGATTTCCTCACTATATACCCTGATTCCTCCGTCATTCAACATCTGTAGCTGCCGATCTATCTCCTTGTCGGTCAACTGTACGGACGCCGTTCTGTAGGCGTGCCTCTCATCCTTCTGGTGGTCATCGTAGTGGATGCCCAAAAGCAGGGAGTAGTCCATGATGTTGTGCTTTGCCAGCCAAAGGGAATCTTCCCGTAAAGTGTTGATGAAGACGTCCCTGTTCCTACCGAGCTTCATGACAACGTTGTCCATGGTCAAGTCGTTGTCTTTCATTACCGCATTCCTCTCCCTCTCCTCGGGCGTCGCCTCCCTCCCCACTGTCGACCCTTTGAGGTCGAACATTTTGTGGATGGGAAGGGGAGTGTGGAACACGGACGCCATGACGACAAACCGCATCTTCTTGTTGATATGCTTCATCTTGACCCTATGCATCCCGTAGAACCTTGTCATCAAGCTGCTGTTGTTGTTTTTCAGGTGCTCATAATAACTGGGAAGGAGCTGCGACGAGAGAATTAAGGAGGGGTTAGGTGAGCCCGGTGAAGTGAGAAATAGGCTTCGCTCCACGTCCATTCGTACCTTTCTGAGGAATTTCCCCTCCTCCTTGGTTTGCGTTTTGATCATGTACCTCCCGTCGTGGCTGTAGAAAAAGAATTGCCCAGACTTGGAGTTCGCCTGGAACTCGATATAGTTGAAGTCCCCGCATAGGGACAGCATATAGTCGGCGTCACCTGCGATGAGCAAAGCGACAAGCGGAAGAGGTTAAGATTAGGGCACAAAATACACAGAGAGTGGGACCGCGTCTTGGATGACGATACGAGTGCGTGCAGTTATCATCGCTTGTGGTATTGGTATGTACTTGTTTACTACAATTCGTCGGCAACGTCAACAGTGCTGGTAGATTTCAATTCTTTCGGTGGCTCGCTTCACTCGCCCCGGCTCACCTATCCCAAAGTGCCGCCTTATCTTCCTGAAAACGTCAGGCGAGTAGTCCTTGAACTTGAAGGCGTGCTCTAGTCTATGTGGGGGGGTGATATTCGGAGGGTGGTTGCTCCCCTCTGGAGGAAAGTTCATTTTTGTCACCTTTTCGTACTCCTCTGTAGAAGGTTCTTGGTGCAAGTGCTGGGGGGCGGGGACAAGGGTTAGATCGGTTCCGCTTTTTTTTTAGTTTTGCTACGCCCCCCCCCCCCCCCATCCCCCCCCTTGTACTCACCTCCTCGCACTCCCCTATCTTCCTCCTCCCCTGGGTGACCCTGATCCCAAGCATCATGCCGTAGCTCAGCGCATACTGAGCATGTTCCTCCGTAATCTCATTCCCCTCGGGCATCATGTCCGCATCATCATCGTCCGCCGCCTCCCCTTTCTCCCTGGTCCCAACTGTGGAGGCCCCAGTGGAGAGACCTTTCTGCCGACCTTTCTTTGTACTCGCAGCCTTCAAAGCAATATCAGCCGGGGAGTTTTCGTCCGTATGAAGGTCTCTCACGGACAGCTGCCCGGCCGTCTTCGCCTGAAGCTCTTCAAATGTCCCCTCACCACTTCGTCCTTGATCAGTTGAGTCCTTTTTCGTCCCCCCAGGAACCTCACTCCCACCGACAGCCGAAGGAGACGTACCCCCACCCATTCCAACCCCACTACTCATCCTTGCTCCAAGCTTGGGCAACAGCACATCCAGGTTCGGATCCTGCGACTGCTGAACTGCCCGAAGGACCTCTTGGTCAATCTCATCTGATGGAGGTAGCGGCAAAGGCTCCGAATACGACCGCTGGGAGGCAGCCTCCTTGGTCGGAGTCGTGTACCCTTCAGCCGCGTTTCCGTTGACTTCTTCGCTCATCTGAAGCTGTTTTTTGGAGACGAAAACCACTCCAAGGTTCTCCGAAGATCAGCAGATCTCCGAAAGTCTGACCAAACTATTAAAAACTCCAACACAAAAATGAAACTCACAATCTTGTCTTTGGTCGCCCTGCTGGGATCTGGTGAGTTTTGCAGTATACGACTGACCACCTTTGCCAAACTATTTATCTCTAATCCCTTCAGTCGATAAATTTCCCCATCTGTCGCCATTTGGTCCTCCGACGTGTTTAGTTTCCTCCTTCAACACTGCCTTCGTCAGTAGGAGGGCCTCATCCACGGCCCTCGACGCCAAGATCGCAGTATTCGGTGCATCGGGATTGACCGGACAGGAGGTAGTTTACCAGGTAAGTTGGTTTTAACGTTGGGATAAGCAGAACATCGAGGAGACTGAGACTGATATTAAACCCCCGTCTCTCCCACCTACTCAACTCAGGCCTTGAAGAACGGAGACGAAGTTGTTGGATTAACTCGCAACCCTCAGAATCTCGTTACACCCAAGGGGAGTGGAGGTGCTAGCGAGGGACAGGTGAGATGGAGGAGCTCGTCTTGCACCCTATTCTAGGCCTTTTTACTCAAACAAAGTCGTCCTTCCCAATTCCCTGTCCCCCCCCCCCAGCCGATCAAGGACGACAAGCTCATGATGATCGGAGGCAGCGTGACATCGAAGGCGGACGTTGATAAGGTGTTCGCTGAGGGAGTCGATAGTTGCGTGATTGCGCTTGGTGGAAAGACCAAGGATGTTGGGGAGACTATGTTGACTGACGGCACCGGGGTCATCTTGGACGCCATGAAGGAGAACGGGGTCAAACGCGTTGCAGTCATCACCTCGATAGGCGCCGGGAACTCCAAGGACCAAGCTCCCTTTTTTTTCAAGGTTCTCATGGCCACCGTGATGAAAAACATCTTCAACGACAAAAACAATCAGGAGGAGGTGAGAGTGGACAACATCCAAGAGGAGCACCGCAACACGTCATATGAATGCTAACCCTTCATGCAGCTCGTCTCCAAGTCTGGCCTCGAGTACTGCATTGTACGCCCCGGCGGGCTCACTGTTGAGCCTCCTGCTGGCGTTATAAACGTTATTGACGGAGAGGCCGGCTCAATCCCCCGTGCCGATGTCGCCCAGTTCTGCCTGGATGCCGTCACCGTCGAGGACTTCCCTTACATTGGCAAGACTCCCTGCATCTCCTCGACCGGTGGTACTAGCTGGGTCAAGGACAGGAGCGGCAAGGCCAGGGGAGAGATGTAAAGGCAACGCAAATGCAGGCACTCTCCTGTCAATCATAACTGATGACAAAACACACACTGATGACAAAAAGCAAACCACACAACACGCTCTCTCCCCCCCCACCCCCCAACCCACCCCCGACCCACTCCCCCCCCACACGAAAGCATACACAATCAAAACACGTAATATTTGAATTGAACGAACCAATCTCTATTTCCTTTTTTTTTAGCAGGGAATCTTTCACCCCCCTCACCTAATCGTACCAGTACACACTCTGAAACAACACCAAAAAGCGCTTACCTGGTGTATGTGCACTCGAAATCTCCACCGTGTCCAGAGACGATAAGGGCTATAATCAAACCGTAAAGTCCAAGAGCCTCAGCGAAGATAAGAATCAAAATAACACCAACAAAAAGCTTGGGCTGCTGTCCGACAGCGCGCACACCGGCATCTCCAACGATACCAATGCAGAGACCGGCAGCCATGCAGGAGAGGCCACAACAGAGGCCAGCAGAGAGGTGGGCGAAGCCGCCGTATAGAGAGTAGACACTTCCATCCTTGGTGGGGGCCTTGATCCCGCCCTGGATAATAACAGCGACAATAAGACCATAAATTCCCAGCACTCCCGCCATAATAACGGGGATAATGTTACGCATAACCATCTGGGGGTTCATGACTCCCATGGAAGCAATTCCGACTCCAGATTTGGCAGTGCCGTAGGCAGCGCCCATGTCTGCGCGAGAATTAGTCGGGGGAGGGGAGCGGAGAGTAGGAGACACGAGAGAAGGGGTTAGGGAGGCGTGGAATACGAGGAGGTGGGGAGCTATTACCCTTAAACACACTTGGCAAACAAACCAATCCACGGCCTTTGGCTTGCCCCCCCCCCTGAAATCAGTGAATACGAAACAACCGACAGCATTGGTACGCCCAAAGGACGATTCACGAAAGTGACCAAGCTATGGACCGTTATAGTAGCGATTTTGACCCCGGAAAGTTCAGGAAATCCAGCATCCTCTGTTCGTCCCCGAGGAGGTGGATTCAATCCATTCTGTTGTTAAAGTGACTTACTTGCGAAGCACAGGGCTGCGGTCGCGCCCAAGAACCCGAAGAAGGGGGCACTGGTAGGGCAAAGCGAGGACATGATATCAGAATCAGACATGTTATTATTGGTAAAGATGATTTTGTGGATCGTCCAATCGCGGCTGTCTTTATAAAGTCCTCGAAAAGGGTTTATGGAGGCATGGAGGACGCAGGAAACCACTAGTTTTGGGCCCTCGACGGTGTCTTCCCCCCAAACCCCCCCCGATTCGCCGAAAAAAGTAAAACCTTTACGTTCGCATTCCAAAGTAACATTTTTTTCCCCACAAACTTTGACAACCGCACTGCTGACAGCCATACGCAGCCACACGCAGCCACACGCAACCCTTACACCTTCTTCTTGGGGGCCGCCTTGACTCCCTTCTTCAAGGTAATGTATCCCTCCTTCCCCCCAATCTTCTGGTAGTGGTCCATCGTTCCAAAGAGCCAGTCCGTGTAAAGTCCTCCGAAGTTTCCCTGGTTCGCCGTGTGGTGGTGGTCGTGGTGCGCCGCCGACTCGCTATGTGTGATCCAGAGCTTATCTAGGATGTGGCCGTCGAAGCAGTATCCTGAGTGGGCCTCGTAGGTCTGCTGGAGACGCATGCCGATCCACATCCACACGCACAGAGGGTGGGCGCCAAAGAAGAGGACGCCGCCGACAGTAGGGATCTGGTTCGAGACGACGACCTCAACTGGGTTGGCGTACTCTGCAGCAAAACCAATAGTTCCTGTGAACTCGTGGTGTTGCTTGTGGAACCTGTGGGTGGAGGGGGGAGGTGGGGAGGTGGGGAGGTGGGGAGGGGGGGGGAATGGTTAGATTTGGGTGCACAGAGGTTCATCACAGCAGCTACCACTTCACTATCCACCCACCTCTTGTATAGGGCCTTGCAGTGGAAGAGCCTGTGGGTCCAGTAGAAGCCAATATCGTTGAACATGTGTCCAATGACAAATGTCTTCATGAGGGAAGGAAAGTCGGGGAGGGGAGCGTCAAGTTCGTACATGCCAAAGTACGTGAATGTAGGATAGAGGAAGTATGAGATCAAGGGAGACGTGATGAGCTGGCCGATGGTGGCCTCCGTGGCCATCTTGCGCATGAGGGCGGCGGAAGGTGTCATGTGGGGCTTCCTCTCGAGCTGAGTGTTGGGGAGAGTGGTGTGGCGGTGTTGGATTTGGGGGGCTTATTATTGTTGCGAACAGTAGTATACATCAGTGTTGGATGGTGGGGGAGATTTATTGTTGCGAACAGTAGTATAAACATCATAGTTTGGATGTGCACCCCTGTGCCCCCCCCTTCCCCCCTTCAATCCCTCACCTTGTACTTCTGTGCCACTTCGTACTTATCCATGAAATAGAAACCTAATGGGGAGAGGAGGGCGGGTCAGCAGAGTACACGTATTGATAGTAAAGAATTCAGACTTCCGATCCTCCTTGACAGCTTTCTCTCACCAAAATTGCACACTAAGTAAATGACGGTGTGAACCAGAGATGTCATAATGGCGAAATAGAGCTGATCCGACACCTCCCATTCCTTCGCAACGGCTCTGGTCCACTGGTACCCTGGAAATGCAAAGGATGTAAGGAAGGCCCCCGTCACCCCTCCCTGCCATACAACTTCCTTCACAAAAGACAGCGCGACCTCTGTGACGGGAGGGTAGGCAGGGCGAGGAATCACGCGGGGACTAGCTCCCAGGGATGTGGATGTTGCAGACGCGGGCATTGGATTTATGCTTTCAACTGAAAAAGTGGACATCACCTTGTTGCTCTTACTGCCTTGACCTTGTCAAGTGGTGTCAATTGGGTCATCAGAGATTCTGACAAAAATTGGCGGAGTATGAGTCAAAATTAATGAACACAAGTCTTGGGTGGAGGTACCGAGCGCTGGGAGACGCCTGCGTTGACTCTACAAAGCCGGGAGAGAAAGAGTTTTGGGAACAAATGCCATTGAAAAAGGTTGAAGAATGGCGAAATGCGCATCAGAGTAGGTGGTCGCAAAACAAGGAGAGAAGGGGTAGTAGAGCGGTATAAAAAATCTAAATATTTTGCTTTCGTCTCGTTCTCCAATCCTCCCTCTAATTTCCCCACTCCAATCCGATCAATCCAAAGTCCAAACATTGCCCCTCCAAAAATATAGCTTTGTCACCCTGCATTGAACAGTTCAAAGAGAAACTTGACGACGTTATCCACACTATCATCGAAACTCTCCAGCGATGGAACCCCCAATGTCGACGCCAAGTAGAGAGAATAGAGAAAAGCAAGATTGCGATGATGCAGCCTCGTCCAAAAAGCTGCTCACCCTCCTTTCCTTTGATCAAGAGGCATCGAGAATGTTCCAGCGCTTCATGTCGCCATCTCGCGGCTCTCTGAGCGCCGGATTTGATAACATTATTAAACTTGATTTACCCTCTTGCAATTTATGCGAGACTGATCTTCCAGATACATTGCCTGGAGCGTTACCGAACCTAGAGAGGATTTTCTTCTTCAAGAACAACTTCAAAGTCTACCCTGGCGTATTGGGACGTTGCGTTAAGCTGAAGATGGTCAGTTTCAAGTCGAACCAGATCCATACAATTGAGGAAGCAGGCATGGTTGAGCAGTTGGAGTGGTTGATCCTGACGGACAATAAGCTGGAGCAGCTCCCTGACTCAATCGGAGAGTGCGTCAACATGCGCAAGCTTATGCTATCAGGGAACGCCCTAACCTATCTCCCTCAAACGATGAAGAAACTTGACAAACTAGAACTCATCCGCCTCGCCTGTAACAACCTGACAAGTCCTCCCATGGTCGTCCTTCGGCTCCCTAACCTTAAGTGGATCGCGCTTGGTTCCAACCCATTCACTGACTCGGTCGTTCCTCCCAAGGTACCGCAACCCTTGGAGATAGAGAGCTCCGAGCTTGAAATCGGCAAAATATTAGGATCAGGTGCTTCGGGGACCACGGTGGGAGCCAAGTGGAACGGCAAGAGCGTCGCGGTGAAACAGTACAAGGGAAGCATAACATCCGACGGCAGGTATGATGGGAGGAGCGAAGCGCGACGATCGAAGGTTTGAGTTGACGACCGACCAAAATACCAACACAAACCCCCTCGCGCCCCCCCCCCCCCCCCCTCACACACACAGCCCCTCACACGAGCTTGCCGTTAACCTTTGTGTAGGAATGCTCGATTGTCCCAGCCTCGTAAAGGTGGAGGGTGTCTGTTCCGGTGACCTAGTGATGGGGCTCCTTTCTGGTTACTCTACCATCGGTGATCCCCCCAACTTTGACACTTGTACGAGGGACGTTTACGACGGAGGGAGGAAGGTAGGAGCGGACCAGGCTGAAAGGATGGTTAACGAGGTTGGGGAATGTATGAGGATACTACACGAGAAGGGGATCAGTCATGGGGACCTTTACGGGCATAATATATTGGTCAAGAAGGGACTCGGACTCGGGGAGGATGAAGTTTGCTACGTTTCAGACTTCGGAGCTGCCTTCTTCTATGACAAGGAGAAGGAGTGGGGGAGACTCGTGGAGAAAATAGAACTGAGAGCCTTCCAGGTGTTTGTGGAGGAGATCAAGAACATCACTGAAGTCAGAGAAAGGGACTACTACGACAGGATGATCGTTGAGTACATGGAAGACTACGCTAAAAGTTTGGGGGAGGTGGCGGAGAATGGGGGAGGATTCGATAGTGTCAGTCCAAGGCTCTACTCCGCCAAGACTGACATGTTCAGATCGTGGCCACGTCTTGTCCGGATATGTGTCGGTTATTTGACAGCCGTCCTCTTCACCCTATCCTTCCTTTCCATCCCCCTCCTCGCTGTTTTCCTCCTCCCCTCCTGCTGGTCCTCTTTCGAGTCCCGCATGATTTCCACTTTCTTTCTCCTCGCGTACACGGCATCAATGGCAAGCAAGACGAGGGAGTGGCCCGCGTTTCGCGACATCGGGCAGCTGTGGTACGAGGTATTTAACTTTAGGTTCACAACGTCCCCCCGTGACTTGAGGAAAAAGGTAAAGAAGGGACAAGAGGAAGACTCACACTTTGTAATGGCGATGCACCCGCACGGTATAGTCCCATTACACGCCGTTCTATGGAGCGCGTTCTGCAACCAGTTCATGACCGACTATGTAACCGGTGATAGTCTCTACGGTTTCGGCGCAGCTGCTGACGTCGTTGGGCACGTTCCTTTTTTGAGGAATATCATGGGATGGCTAAGCGCGGGATCCGCGACGTTCGACGTACTTAAGAGGGGACTAACGAGGGGGGACGTAGAATGCGTTAATAGGAACGAGGGGAGGAGACCTAAACACCTGTTCCTACTCCCTGGTGGTGTGGCGGAGGTATTTGAATCCACAGTTGGGAAGCACGCAGTAATATTCAAGAACCGTCGGGGTCTTATTCGGCTTAGCCTGGAATGCTCGTGTCAGGTAATGCCGTGCTACGTATTCGGGGGTACGGACTTTTTTCACAACGCGATATCAGGGGATACTTGGGCGGCTAAACAAGCTAGGAAAATAAAAATGGGACTCACTTTCTTCTGGGGTTATGCAGGCATGCCGTTCTTACCGTTTATGCCAGATGTTACTATATGTGTAGGGGATAAGGTGGACTGCACGGGATGGGATGGGAGCGATGAAATGATTGAAAGGAAACACAAGGAGTATCTGGATAATTTGGTGGGACTGTTTGCGAAATACCAGAAGGTTGCAGGATATGAGGGGGGGAAATTGGAGGTGAAGTAGGAGAGGTAGGTTGGTGGTGGAGAGGGTGGACGGTGGACTTACGAAAATGCGTTGTTTCTTTTTCTTCTTCTTTCTTTTGCGTTTTTATTTCTTAGATTTATTTCTCGGATGCGCTCCTTATAAGCGTATCAGTCAGATTCCCCCTTCTCTCAAATATCTTTTATTTCTCCCTTATTCCACGAAAATCGTGCCTTTTTTGGAACCCTTTTCTTCAACGCCCGATCTTCCTCCCCTGCATGAGTTCCCCCTTAGCAGCGTCAAAGTATCCCCATCCGCTAGTAACAGTAAGTAGTGCGCTCAAATAAATTCCCGCCATGGCCGCCTTGAATACCTTCTCTTCAATCTCTCCCCTCCCCGTCGGCTTCACCGCCAGGAGTATCGTGCTTGCCACCATGGTGACGGCGGTCTTGGCCTTTCCCGACCAACCGACCTTGACGACGTCGCGTAGGCCCTTCCCTGACATCCACTCGCGTAGTGCTGAGACGCTGATCTCCCTTGCGATGATAAGTGAGGTCGGCACGCTGACGATTGTTCCGTAAAGGCCGGAGAGAAGGATGAGGGTCGTGGATACCATGAGCTTGTCGGCTACGGGGTCCAGGAAGGCACCAAAGGGCGAGGCTATGGACCAGCGGCGGGCGAGGTAACCGTCGAGGTAGTCGGTGTACGAGGCGAGGGCGTAGATGAAGGAGACGAGGTGGTGGTTTGTGAAGGGGGCGCAGGAGGGGGGGAGGGGGGTGTGGAAGAGGACTACCACGAGGGGGATGGAGAGGAGACGGAGGTAGGTTAGGATGTCAGGAAGGGCCATCCAGGGGAAGCCGGGGAACGTGCGACGGAGGAGACCGGGGGGTCGAGGGATCTCAGTGGCTCCTGGGAGGGGCGAACAGAGGGGGGAGCGAAGCAAGCCGTGGGTTGGGGTGAGTTGTTGTTGTAGTTGTTGTTGTAGTTGTTGTGGTTGTGTGTGTGTTTCGTGTGTCTTTGGTTTTGTGTGTACATGCATGCGCGCCGTTTTCTCTTCGGCCTCAAGCAGTCATTAGTTTGGTAGTTGAATTGAACATGGTCGGGCTTCCCCCCCTTCCTCCCCAAATTCCTTAATAGACCTTTTCCCCGATATGTACCCCCTGAGTCTGTGTAAAAGGCCGTCATGTCCCCCCCCTCCTGCTCACCTCCTCTTGGGACCTTGTTTATGGCCTTGGTTTTGGATGTTGGTGTTGTCGTCGTTTCCTTCTTGTTGTTTTTAGTAGCTTTTAGTGGTGTTTTACTACGACTACGTGACCTTTTTGATGCTGAACGTGTAGGAGGCATGTTAAAGGTTGATATATGAGATAAGTGTGTTAGTGATAGTGATACTGAGGAAGAATATGGAGAATATGGCAATAATGAGGGGACGGGTAGGGATTGTGCTGTTTGTTGTGTGAGTATGTGAAAGAGACTTATTAATGTCACTATTGATACGCTTAGCATTGACTGAGAGATATCAACTTTGTGTATAGCAGTTGATGGTCAGGGGTGGTGTATGATCCCACTCAGTATTCACAAAATGAGGGGGAGAACTGCCTCTTTTTTGGAATGTGTTGTCCGAAAGATGGGCATTCAAAACATGATCACATTATTTGATTCAATCTGATTTCACGCTCAAATAATCTCTCGCACACGCTGTTAGGAGGAGGAACGCCGTCGTGGCAAATCGCCTTGGCAAATCGCCATCATGTTGACAATCGTTCATGATTCAAAAGAAACTTGGAGATGAATTATTCCTGCTCTGCCGCCCCCCCCTCTCTGCCTTTGGACTTGCCTACTATACTAAAACCCCAAGTTCTCTTCAAAATAACGTACCCACGTCTAACGGCAATAACGATGGCTGCACTTGCTAATACAAAGGCATATGTTCCATCCACCGGTGAGCCATTTTAATTACAGGGTGAATCAGAGTCATGAACACCACCCGTCGTCGAGGGAACAATTGCCAAACTTTCTCCCATTTCTCACATTAAATGCACCAAATACTAACCAATAATCACCAATTACACCAATTACTAACCCAACACCAACCCCAGACGCCTTATTCTCTTGCATAGAGTCCCTGCAATCATCATCTCAATCCACCCCAGCTTCCCCTTCCCCTCCACCGAACTTCGGTCGCACTCTCGATTCCGGAACCGGCGTCCACTCAATGAAGTGGCTCGTAAACCTCGAGGAGTCAGGCTGCTTGACCGGTTGGGACGGTGTTACAGCTGATGAATCAATGAGGAGGACTGTACAGAAGCAGCTCTCCGGTATAAAGGCGGACTCAAAGGGAGAAATCATAATCGGTAACTGGGCGAGCGACGAAAAAAGCACCGGCGACAGTGTAACAGGTTTTAAGGTCCGTAACGGTTCTTACGGTTACCTGGTAGCTAACCGAGTCTACGATACGATTCTCTGCGACTACCTAATCGGTGCAGTAGACGGGTTCAGCCCTTACTATCAGGACTTGATTATACCGAGGATTAAGAGACACTTGAAACCGGGGGGGAGGATATACGTGGTGGGGCTAAACCCGGTCCCGGATAAGGTGGAGGGGAAAGGGAACGTCGTTTGCGAGGTTAGGAAGGCTAGGGATGCCGCTATTCTTTTGGCAGGTGAGAGTTTAGGGGGAGGGGGTAGGGGGAAGGGGGAGGAGGGATGTCATGCGTAACGTTGACGTGTTGGGGTTTTGCGATGATTACAAACGAACCAGCTACACTGAGAGGGTTTAGTCGCCCGTTAAAAAATGTGCTGATAAACGTTTACTAGAACTGAATGAGCAAAGAAAACACGACCAGACCTAACGTTCTTCGAAACGCCATGTTTGCATTCCTGCTAATTCTCTCCCCCCCCCCCCCCCCCCGCGCTCTGCAGGCCACAGATGCTACCGTGAGTACCCTGTCGAATGGGTAACCCGTCATTTATCAGCCTCCAACCTGACCGTAACTTCCACCCGTAAGTTCCCAATACTGTACTCCTACGAGTCCATTTTCCGTCAGATAAACGTAGGCCGAAGCAAGCTCCAGTACATGGACAGCGGGGTTAGAGATGGGATGAAGGCGCTGTTTGATAAACTTGATGGACAGGCGAAGGAGGCGACGGAGGAGGGGAGAGTTAAGGTCGGATTCGACTATGTTGTAAGGGCAGAGAGAGGACTGGATGATACGGAGGATTGCGTTGAGGAAGAGGAGAGTTTGAGGGGGGAACGGAGTTAATGTTGTTGTTTTGAACGTAGTCAATGTTGTGTAATAGATGATTGTACCTTTTAATATAGAAGCAATATAATTTTGGTCTCAGATAAACAATCGTTAAAGAGTTTACAGATATTCTAGAATTTCTCTCCACAAAACTTTCGGGATCTTGTCACGTGTCTCAGTTGCCATTAGCGGTGCTTCAACTCCGTCTCTCTTCCGCTTCCTAGCCGATCTCCTGGGTGGATCCTCCACGTGATCCCAGGTTCCCTTAAGGCACAGAAGAGCGGTGACGCGTTCACGTATGCGGTGCCACCTAGAATGGAGGAGGTCCCTGAGGGTCGACATATTTTGATCAGCAGCAGAAGAGATTAGGGCGGTGCAGTTCATGAAGCAGTTTTGACCGATGTAGACGGCAGGAGATAAACTGAGTCTCATCAGGGCGGAACAATCCCTGAAGGCGGAATAGCCAATCTCCGTCACTGAGTCTGGGATGGTGATGGCCGTGAGGGAGGAGCATCCTTCGAAGGCGCTATCCTTAATCGTTGTCACTCCGTCTGGGATTGTGATGGTTGCGAGGGAGGAGCATCCGTCGAAGGCGTCTTTGCCAATAGACGTCACTCCGTCCGGGATGGTGATGGCCGTGAGGGAGGAGCATTGCCTGAAGGCGGCACGGTCAATCCTAGTCACTCCGTCTGGGATCGTGATGGCTGTGAGGGAGGAGCATTGCCAGAAGGCGTAATCGCCAATCGCCGTCACTCCGTCCGGGATGGTGATGGCTGCGAGGGAGGAGCATTGCCTGAAGGCGCCACCGCTTATCGTTGTCACTGAGTCCGGGATTGTGATGGCTGTGAGGGCGGAGCATCTCGCGAAGGCGCCACCGCCAATCTTCGTCACCGAGTCCGGGATTGTGATGGCTGCGAGGGAGGAGCATCCTTCGAAGGCGCAATTGCCAATCTTCGTCACAGAGTCTGGGATTGTGATGGCTGCGAGGGAGGAGCATTCGTAGAAGGCTTCAATGCCAATCGACGTCACTGAGTCCGGGATTGTGAGGGCTGCGAGGGAGAAGCATACCCTGAAGGCGCTATTGCCAATCGTCGTCACTGTGTCCGGGATTGTGATGGCTGCGAGGGAGGAGCATCCGTTGAAGGCCTCATCGCCAATCGTTGTCACTGAGTCCGGGATGGTGATGGCCGTGAGGGAGGAGCATCTCCTGAAGGCGCTTTCGCCAATCGTTGTCACTCCGTCCGGGATAGTGATGGCCGTGAGGGAGGAGCATCCGTAGAAGGCGCCATCGCCAATCTTCGTCACTCCGTCCGGGATTGTGATGGCCGTGAGGGAGGAGCATCCCAAGAAGGCGTCATCGCCAATCGTTGTCACTCCGTCCGGGATTGTGATGGCTGCGAGGGATGAGCATTTCAAGAAGGCCTCATCGCCAATCTTCGTCACTCCGTCTGGGATGGTGATGGCCGTGAGGGAGGGGCATTCGCAGAAGGCGCGGTTGCTAATCGTTGTCACTCCTTCCGGGATGGTGATAGCCGTGAAGGAGCATCCTGCAAAGGCGCCAATGCCAATCTTCGTCACCGAGTCCGGGATTGTGATGGCTGCGAGGGAGGAGCATCTGGCGATGGCATACATGCCAATCGCTGTCACTCCGTTCGGGATGGTGATGGCTGCGAGGGAGGAGCATTCGTAGAAGGCGCGCTCGTCAATCTTCGTTACTCCATCTGGGATGGTGATGGACGTGAGGGAAGAGCAATCAGAGAAGGCGGAATAGCCAATATCAGTCACTGTGTCCGGGATCGTGATGGATGCGAGGGAGGAGCATCCGTTGAAGGCCTCATCGCCAATCGTTGTCACTGAGTCCGGGATGGTGATGGCCGTGAGGGAGGAGCATCTCCTGAAGGCGCTTTCGCCAATCGTTGTCACTCCGTCCGGGATAGTGATGGCCGTGAGGGAGGAGCATCCGTAGAAGGCGCCATCGCCAATCTTCGTCACTCCGTCCGGGATGGTGATGGCCGTGAGGGAGGAGCATCTGTTAAAGGCGCGTTCGCCAATTGTTGTGAATCCGTCCGGGATGGTGATGGCTGCGAGTGAGGAGCATTGGGTGAAGGCGCCTTTACCAATTGTTGTTAATCCGTCCGGGATTGTGATGGCCGTGAGGGAGGAGCATCCGTGGAAGGCGCTTTCGCCAATCTTCGTCACTCCCTTTGCAAAAGTCACCTCTGTGAGTTCACGATCATTCAAGAAGCTCTCTATGCCAGAGTATACTGCTGATTTGGGCATTTTGCGAAGGATTTGGGAAGGATTTGGGAAGGATGATAGTGATAGTACTGACAGCGCTCGAGCTAGGGTATGGTGTGAATGTTTAGATGGAGAGGAGGAGATTGAAATTTAGGGATTTGGGCGATGTAGTTTTTTGGGGACCAAATTTACTAAAGCCTGTAATGTGTTTAGATATGGTGTAGGTAGTAGTATCGTTGTTGGTATTGGTAAGAGTTTGTTGATTGTAAAAAGTCGCTAAATCCTAAAATACAGTATTCTTTTACAGTCTAACAGGAATTCTGGATTTCGGAGGGAAGAAGAGATGGAGAGAGGAGAGAGAGAGAGAAGAGGAGGACTTATTTGATTGAGCCCAAAAAGAGCTTTTTGAATGATCGTAAAAATGCACACCGTATTATCTACCACCTTATTGCCCCCCCCCCCCTCCCCCCCCAAACCCCCTACCTCCCATCCCTTCACCCGAAGTCCCTCCTCTTAATCGGGCTCATCCCCTTAACCCCCTCCTCAAACACGCTCCTGTTAAGTTCTCCGTTGTTCCATACCTCCGCCATGTTCTTCCACTCCCCCTTCTTCACGCTCTGAGGTCCCTCTGCTACCTTCAAGCTCATAGGAAGGTACCCGGCGTTAACCCACGAAGTCATAGTAGAGGTAGGGAACGGACCCTGGATGGTGGAGTTCTTGTCCTCGTAGTACCACTCCCCTGAGGAGGACCCCGAAGAGCTTGCGCTGGAACTTGAGCCTGAGGCGGACCCAGAAGTCTCTGTGACAGGGCTCTTAACAGGCCTCTTGACGGGGGTTTGGAAGGAAGTCTTTGTGGACGTCGTCCCCTTAACCTGCTGTTGAGGTTTAGCATTTGGAGTTGGTTCACCCCCAATCTTAATCTCGTCCCAGCTGTCCTCCTCCTTTAGAACCTTCGGTCTCTCCGTTGCTTTCTTCCTCCCCGCATTGTCGCTCGGCGGGCTCGGCATGTTCCCTCCCATCATCATCCCCTCCTCCCCCGAGCTTGGGGACGTTACCCTGTGAGGGTTGCCGCTTCCCCTGTGCTGCTGCCTACCCCGAGACGATGACTTGAGCCTCTGTTGTTGAGAAAGGGCGGCCTGCGAACGGGCTCGGGCCTCTTCCTCCCTAGCCCTCTCCGCCCTCGCCTCTTCCGCCCTCGCCTCTTCCGCCCTGGCCTTCTCCTCCTTAGCCCTTCGGAGCTCCTCTTCCTCCCTGAGGAGCATCTCCTTTTCCCTAGCGAGCTCCTCCCTCTTCTCTCTAACCCTACGAATTTCCTCCTCGTCCTCGCTCCCCTCGTCGTCAGTACCGACCCAACCCGGAGTGTCCATCTCAACCTCATCTCCCCTCTTCTTCTTCACTGTCGGCGGCGAGGAGTAGTAAATACCAGCCAAGAAGTCCCCCCCTGGTATGCTGGTGTCGAGACCGCTATTGTCTCCCCCCAGGGCTTTGATCATCCCCCCTTCCCCGGGATCTTCCTCCTGAGAAGGGGACGCAGGGCTCCGAACAGCTACGACCGTCTCCTCCCTCCCCTCCTTTTCTTCGACGACTTCCGATGTCTTTCTCTGGAAAAGCGGGCTCCTCTTATCGCCCCCTCTCCTTGCAGGCGGAATCGCGCGCTTCTGCTGCTTCTGCTGCTGCTGCCGCAGCTGCTTCTGACTCTGTTTCTGTTTCTCCTGCATCTGCGCCTCCTCAACCTGTTGCTGCTTCTCCCTCTGCTTCTCCCTCTGCATCTGCATCCGCTGCCTCTTCTTGAATTGCTCTGCATAAATTTCGCCCGCGGCGAGGGTATGGTTATCTGAGCCCAAATTGAAGGACACAGACGCAGTTACTCCTTCTAACTCCTCCGCAGCCTCACGCAAATTCTCATCCTCGCTGTCTTCACCCTCCTCCTCCTCTACGCCACTCCCAACATTCACGAATCTTCCACCAACCCCAACGCTCCCTAGCGCGCTCTCCTCAAGCTTCAAAATTCTTATCTCCTCCTCTATCCTCTCCATCTCCTTCCCCCCCCGGACGCATCCCATCTCCTTCCCCCTCCTATATAAGTCCATGATGAAGACGAGGTCTCCTTTCTTTATCTGACGCCCGCCCTTCAAGTTACCGACGACTCCCCCCAAGTGGACCCTAACCCCGGCGCAAAGTCTCTTAAACTTGACCTTCTCCTGCTTCCTCGTGTCGTCGTCCCATCCCCCGTTCCTCTCCATGATGGCCTTGACGCCCTCCCCCCCCCACTCCTCTTTGATGTATCCTTCCACGAGTAACCCGAGATTAACAGCACAGTAGCCGCTCCATGGCACCTCGCCCCTCTCCATACCCTTTCCGTAGCACTCCATTGCCTCCCTGACCCGGCGACCTTTGTCGTCTCCAGAGCCGGTCCGAACAACCTTGTCCCCCAAGCCTCCTTCTATCATGAGCCCAAGGCTGCGATGAGCGAAGTAAATCGGGAAAGGGGTCAGAATGTGGATTACGTCTGCGATCCTGGCATTGGCTTGTCCCTTTGCTGCCGCTCCGCCCATCATCTAGACTCACCTGTTCATTCCCTCAACGTTTCCCTCCTCCGCCGCTACCTGATAGTACCTCCTCGCCTCCCTCATCCCCCCCTCCGTGCGCTTTGCGTAGTGGAGGTTCCCTACAGTCACTGCAGCGCCTGCCTTAACATCGGCCTTTCCGATGTCCGCCGCCATGCTCAGAAGCCCTACGGCCGCCTCCTTGTCCACCGCGACGACCTGCGTGTCCCAGCGCGTGACACCGTTGAGGTAGCAGAGGCCCAGCTCGTAGCAAGCCACGGGCTCGTGGGACGAAGAGGCTAGGCGGAGGAAGTGGATGGCGCGGGAGTATTCGCTATGGAGAGAGGAGGTGGGACCCGTCCCTAGGGACACGGACAGGTTCGCTGCGTGGAGGAGGAGCCTTCCGAGCCCACTTTGTCCCTTGACGCTCCCCAGCTTGGCGGCGTTCTCATAGCAGGACCGCGCTTGGGTGAGATCCCGAGCAACGCCTTGACCGGTCTCGTACATTTGACCGAGATTTGACCAGCCGGCCGCGGAGCCCCGAGCAGCGGCAGCAGCAAAACACTCGAATGCATCAGTGTGCTTCTGCATAATAGTACCAGACCCCTCGCCAGCCTGCGACGAGTGGAGCGAGTCGAAAAAGAGGTTGAGACAATGAGAGAATCTTGCGGTGGATTGGAAGATTGCACTGGAGCGTTTCGCCTTGCCATCTCATCTCATCTCACCTCACTGATCAAGTTCCCAGCCTTGTTCTCGTAGAAGCACATTCCAAGTTCGTTGAAGGCCTCTGCGGATCCCTTATCCGAGGCAATTCTGAACTTGGTGACGGCGTCCTCATGGCGACCGTGAGACATGTCATGGCGACCGAGGACAACGAGGGACTCGGTGTGACCTTGGCGGGCGGCGCTCCTCATCAGCTCTATACCCTCGTCGATGTCAAAGTCTTCCCCCTTCTCCATGAGAAGGCAACCCATCTCGTACTGGGCCTGAGCGTAACCATGCTCGTTAATGGCCTTGTTGTACCATTTCTTGGCAAGAATCTTGTTGAAGCCGGGGTTGCTCTCCCCGTTTTTCTTCTTGCCCTCCTCATTTAAGATCATTCTAGCCAGGCAACACATGGCGTAGGGAGACCCATTGACGGCGGCGCTCTCGTAGGCTGCGAAAGCAGCAGCCTTGTTCACTGCGGTTTCACCCAAGCCATAGTAGCAAGAGTCCCCAGCGAAGCACTGGGCTTGAAGCTGAGGCTCCGTGAGGTTCCTATCAATTCTTGACATGCTCGAGTCAGCTTCCTCCCCCTGAGACTGGGCCATGGCATTAACTAGGTGCCTCTTCACCTGGGAGGAGGAAGGCCTAACGTTGTAGATTGTGTTTCTCACTGACTTCAGGGACTGATTGCCCATGTCGACAGCGCTATCCATGAAGGAACCAATTTTTGAAGACGAGGACTTAACGAGGTAGGCGTATAAATCATTGATGGTGCCAGCGTTCTCATCAACCTTAAGGGCAAGAATCTTCCTGTCATTTGTCTTTATCTGGACCTCCCTTGCTGCGATAGAAAGAGTGATTGAGGCCGCGGCGAGGAGAGAAACGTCAAGCATCTTTATTTTGGCCTTCTGTTTGTCAGAAAGGAGCATGAAGGATCGGAGGGTGCTGCTTGAGGAAGCCAATATTGGAGTAGGGAGGAAAGCACGATCAGAGGACATCATCAGGATCGGAAAATCGTACATGTAGTGCATCTGCGTCGATACCGAGGAGGGAGAGTAGGAGGACTTCACGCGCAGGGTACCCAACACTGGAGGAGGGAGGGAGGAAAGCATTCTTGTCGGGGGATCGAGGGGAGGGGGGGGGGGGGAATGGGAAGGAAAGGGAGGAAATGAGGCGAGGAAAGAAAAGGGAGGGTTTTGTAAGAAGGCGGGGAGGGGAGGGGGGGGGCGATGGAAGGGTTGTATCGAACTTGGTAGTGGGGGGCAGTGGAGTGGAGTTCAAGCAAGAAATGGAGGGAGTCGCAAAGACGATTCCTGAACGAGCAAAAACAGGACTTTGAGACCAATTTCGAGAAAGGTGATGATATGGCTTCTGAAGGCTTCGTTGTGGACAGCGACACTCTCAATGGCGTCTTCTAACGTAATTATTGGCGAAGGTGGTAATGTGAGTGTCGTAGCGCAATTATAGGGTTCATATTCAAGTCCTCTCCACATACCTTCAACGGCTGTTTCTCTTACCTTTACTCCCCCGAACAAGGTCGCTCGCTACGGTCGGCGAGCATCTCCGTCTGCCGGAGAGGAGAGAATAGCATCAGTACACCTGCGGGGCGTTACGTCTGCATTGCATGGGATCCCTCAGCCTTTCTACCTCTCTGTGCTGAAGGATGTAGCGGACCAGAGCAGTTTCAACATGCTGATCCGGGGAGAGGACGACGGACTGCTTGGCCTCGGCACGAGGGATTCTGAGGTCGTGCATTTCAACGGGGTTGGTACGGAGCAGCAATATGACTTGAGATCGGAGAGCCTTCGATCCCAACTCGAGCATGAATACAAGGAGCAACAGATCTCTTTTGATTGGACGCACCATGAGATCGATGGGCAGGCCCACAATAAGGTGCTGGAATTGATCCAGATATTGCACAGACTGACCCGAGAAAGGAGTTTAGAGGAGGCAATGCAACATTTGAGAACCGAACCTGGTTACCGTCGTGATAATATTATTGACTTCTCGGAGACAAAGTGCTTCGAAACTCTTCTGTTTGTTCACGGGCTTTATGAGCCAGAAGATTTCATGTCGCGCACACGCTTGGAGGGGAAAGAACACTTTGAACCTGAAGATTTCGAAGGGTGCTTGAAGGTGGCTCCGGGTCCTTGCATTAGTTGCGCCGGTTCGTTCCATATTTTGACGGGCTATGAGTGGCACTTCAGATTCTGGCACGACAAGAGCTTCCACAACATGGAGCTGCAATTCCAGAACATGAAGCTGCAGTTTATAGTGGACCATCCAGAGTGCTTCAACAGAGGAGATATTGCAGATCTTGAAATTAGCAACATTCCTAGAAACATTCCCTCCCCCGAAAATGTCGAAGTATGCCCCGACGATGTGAGGGATCGGATCTCCTACTGGAACCATCAGCGTTCAAGCTACCTCCCCACCTGCCAGTTAATGCTGGACACGTCGTCCCCTCCCCCCTGGCGCATGTCCGGCTTATGCTCTCATAAAACAGGCGGTACCTTCGCCGCGGATTATGACGTCCGACCCGAGAGCGAATCATTTTGGGACGCGTACGAATCCCGGTCAAGAGGCTTTGAGTACAATCATAATCATAATCATAATCACGGTGACTTTCGGAGGTACCAGCAGTACGTTAGCTACGAGTTCTCTTTCTTGCCCTCTTGGGGGGACCTCGCTATGCTGGGGAAGATGGTTTTAATCAACCTGTTGATGCTTGGGGGTGCGATGGTACTCATGAGGGGGAGCATTTCGAGACGGAATGGAGGGTTTTTTTTTGGGGGGAGGGGGGGGGGAGGAGTGAAGTCTCTCATAAACACACAGGGAATTTCTTCAAAATTCCTCGATTCCATTATCACAAATAATCACAAATAACTACCATCGTCCGCAATAACAACAACATCACTTACTCGACTAATCAAGTTTAACATCCCCCAAATTGGTCGAAGTTTGGGGTCTGGGGTTTGGGCAGAAATGAACCTGATCTTTATCACTACAGCTCTTTTAATATCCAAGGTAAGATCTTACGACACTTTTTAGTTTTACGACCCTTTTGAGTTTCCCTTGTCGTCATGCTTCAGGGAACCCTCCCCTGTGTCAAATTATTGCTTGAAAAAAAAGCCTCGTCGATGATGTTGTCAGATTGTCTCACTGTTCACCTCTTACCCACTTACGTACTTACACGACGTCAATTTCCCTCACTAATTAGACAATGTCTTTCAGTACTGACCCCGTAGGATTTATCGGCCTTGGTATCATGGGCAAAGGTAAGTGATTGTGAAGACGTTCTTCGACAAGGGGCTGGGAGAAGCCTATGACGTCATCTAAGTTTCGATCGAAGGCTATTTCTGGGGCGATACACGATACTCATACCATGGCTTACCTCCTACCTCCAGGAATGGCCGCCCGCCTCGTTTCACAAGGCGTTGCTGGGACTGATGCTCGACCTCTCATCGTTTGGAACCGCTCGACTGAGAAGGCTTCCGATTTTGCCGCCTCCTTCCCCTCCAACAATGTAATTGTTGCATCCTCGGCCAAGGAGGTTGTCGAGAAGTGCGGGGTAACCTACTCCATGCTTTCCACCCCCGAGGCCGCCGCTTCCGTCTTCAATAGTGAGGTTGGGACCTTGGCTGGTGTCTCCGCAGGCAAGGCTATCGTTGACTGCGCGACTCTTGCAGAGTCTGACCATGCTTCCATGTCCATTAAGGTTAAGGGGAAAGGAGGCCTCTACCTCGAGGCTCCTGTCTCCGGAAGCAAGGGGCCTGCCGAGGGCGGTTCTCTGATCTTCCTGTGCGGAGGATCCAAGGAGGTGTTCGATGCTGTCTTGGAGGATGGCTTCCACGTCATGGGGAAGAAGAGCTTCTTCCTCGGAGACGAGGTCGGTGTTGGAACCAAGGCCAAGCTCGTCGTCAACAGCGTAATGGGGACGATGCTCGCTGCGTTCGGGGAGGGACTAGCCCTCACCCAGAGCGTTGGCCTCGACGCCAACACCATGGTGGAGATAATCGGCCTCGGTGCAGTCGCCGCTCCCATGTACGGCCTCAAGGGCCCCAAGATGTCCAAGACCCCCTCCGACCACACTGTCAACTTCCCCCTCAAGCACGCTCACAAGGACATGGCTCTAGCGAAGAAGATGGCGGAGGACGCCGGCGTTGAATACAAGACCAACAATGCCGCCGAGGACATCTTCAAGAGGGCAAGGGACAATGGGGACCTCGACCTTGCGGACTTGGACTTCAGCGCCGTCTTTGAGCAAATCCACGAGGACAGCAAGGGCAAGAGCGAGTACAGCGCCAAGAGGCAGAAGAGGTGAAAAAGGAATAGAAGATGTGAAAAGGAATAATTATGATGATTCGTCGAAAACCGCAAGCACGTTGAAGTTTTATTATTTCCTGTGCGTGGATGCGAGAAATGAGGTCAGCCCTAAGTCCTTATCATACTGCTTCACTTACCGCCCGCACTTACCTAACAGGCCTACTGAGGGGGCCATGTCCAAGAAGTCTCGCCGGTCACAGTGTCGTAGTAGTAAGTGTTTCCAGAGGCAGGGTCTACCGCGGAGGCCCAGTTTGCGTAGGGGTTAGCCTGACTAGATTCTGGGTTTGCGACAGGCTGCGGTACCGGCGCAGGTGCCGGTGCAGGCGCGGCTGCTGGAACTTCAACTGGTGCCGCCGCGACAGCTTCGGGAGATGAGGTCACAGGGTCAGCCGCAGCTGCAGCCTCCGCCTTGACTAACCCATCCGCAGTCACGCGCGCCGCCTTGTGGTGCTCGAGGGGCGTGGTCATATAGTGCCACTTCATGAGAAGTTCCTTAACGCGGCCGACCGACTCTTGCGGGCTCTCTACTCGGTGCGCAAGAAGGAGATGGAGCCAGTCGTCCGCGATCTCTTCGTCCGTCTTCGGCTTCCCCACGGCCATCTGGGTGTAAGCGCCCTCAGGTACTGGGCACGTTGTAAAGAAGCTCGGGACGGCGTAGCGCGTTCCGGACGTTAGCTTCTCAACCTCGTGCATGTTCTCCCACCCTGAGGAGAAGATTACGGCGGCGCCTGTGGTTGGATGGAAAGGGATAAGGTCACGCCGAGCTTTCCTCGCTCGAGCGATCTCCTCCTCAAGGGACATAGGAGGTGCGTTTTTGTAGCTCTCCTCAAGCCTTTTCTCGGCCTCCTCCTGTCCAGCAGCAGGTAGTGGGTCGTTGAACACAAAGTTACCGCCGGTAAACTGCGAAACGTTTGCGCTCAAGGGTTAGATTACGGAGAAAAGCCCCCTCTTTTAACTACGAAGTAGTTTGCCCATTCGATCCTTCACTTTCCCCCTCTCCTTACCTCCTCATTCTGCGTGTTAAGGTATACAACGCAGGAGTAATGGTAAGACGCGTGCGTCGCCTCGTCCGTGTGCAGGATAACATAGTCTCCCTCCCCCCCTCCCCCCCCCTGCTGAGTGGTCCCGGCGACATACTTGCGAGAGTACGTCTGAAGTGGGAGGAGAGTCGCGAGGTCCAAACCGTACTCGTAAGCCATTGTGCGACGGACGCGCTGTGTGTGTGGGGGGGGGAAAGGGTGGGGGGAGGGGGCAAGATTAGCGGGGGGAACAGGCGGGGAACTAAAAAAACAAAACCTGAGAAACATGCGCCAAGGTCGACATTTCGCTCCAACTCCCCTTACTCTCACCTCAATGAGCCTAACGAACTGCAGGATGGTGGCGGCTGAAGTTTTCTCAAGGTCATTAAACGTGAAAGACGCGAGCTCTGGGAATGTCGCCAGGCTGCACTCTGCCTTTGACGCAAAGGTGGGGAAGACATTGCGGCTGCAGGCCTCGCAGCACGTTCCCCCCTCGCACTTTCGGCCCTCCTTGAGCTTCAGGTCCTGGTGGGATATGTCGTCCATTATGTAGCCTAGGGCCTGACCGAAGGAGGCGGCACCCTCGAGAGCTGGCTGCATGCAGGTTACGTTCGTGCGAACCTGATCCCTAGAACGGAGCAGCTGGTGGTCAGCTTCGAAGATATGATGCAGCATCGTTGGAACTAAGGGGAGGGGGTAGGGGGGGTACAAAGCAAGTTAGGTGGTGGCCGCCACTATAGATTTCACATTCTCCTTCTCACCTTCTACAGGTAGAGGCTTGTCCTCAGCCTCAGCCTTATCAACAGCCTGGACAACCGACCAGAACGCCCTATCAGCAGTTTCCTCGTCCATCCTGTGCCCGGACTCGAGCATGGCGGAAACCGTTGCTGTGTCCATCTTTGAAACTGCCTGGAAAAGGCTCTGAGTTGTGGGTGGAGAAATTACATTCAGACGAGTTATTGAGGTAGGAGAGTGAGACGAAGGGAGAAAAGCTGGGATACGAAAGCCATGCGTTGAAAGAGAGAGCAGACAAAGCAATGTGGAGACAGTGAGTGCATTCATTGAGAATTGAGACCGAGGTATGTGGGGTGAAGATTTACTGGGGAAGAAGTACCAGCGTATTTGGCGCCACAGTTTTGTGCCAAAGAGGTTTGTTTATACGTGTTTTAGACGTCGCACAGCGGGGCCAACAAAATATTAACGGATAAATGGGAAATGTTTTGCTCCTCCCATTATAGCATTTCTATCACTTGATAAGGCCACTCAGTTCATCTTATTCCATTCTTTGTTTATACACGGGCGTTCAAAGTCTACTGAATTAGCACTTCATTGGTCAAAAATAGTTGTAAACGTTAATAATAAGTAAATAACAGTCCTCTCCCGAAAGGACGGTATAAAAGATCCTCTCCATCCTGTTAGGGTTGGTACTATGAGTGAATTTGACATTGCTCATGGTGATGACGATGGTGATGACAACGACGACCCAGATGATGGATACTCTGCCCTTCCCAAAACAGCAGTATACTCCGGAACAGGGAACTTCTTAGACAATGATGAACTCACAGAAGTGACTTTTGCACAAGGAGTGACGTCAATTCCTGATTTCACCTTCTCTGGATGCTCCTCCCTCACAGCCATCACCATCCCGGAATCAGTGACAGAAATTGGCGTTTACGCCTTCAGTTATTGCGACTCCCTCACGGCCATCAACATCCCGGACGGAGTGACGTCGATTGGCGAGCGCACCTTCGAAGGATGCTCCTCCCTCACGGCCATCACCATCCCGGACTCAGTGACAACGATTGGCGATGGCGCCTTCATGAGATGCTCCTCCCTCACGGCCATCACCATCCCGGATGGAGTGACGAAGATTGGCAATTTCGCCTTTCAAGGATGCTCCTCCCTCACGGCCATCACCATCCCAATTGGAGTGCCGGATATTGGCGAAAGCACCTTCAAAGGATGCTCCTCTCTCACGGCCATCACCATCCCAGACGGAGTGACGAAGATTGGCGAATATGCC
Source organism: Triparma columacea (assembly GCA_030267965.1). Lineage (NCBI taxonomy): Eukaryota > Bolidophyceae > Parmales > Triparmaceae > Triparma > Triparma columacea. The sequence goes on from BRYA01000257.1 coordinate 37,391, forward strand.
TTCGAGAAATGCTTCTCCCTCACAGCCATCACCATCCCGGACAGAGTGACGACAATTAGCAATGGCGCCTTCTTTGGATGCTCCTCCCTCATGGCCATCACCAACTCGGACGGAGTAACGATGATTGGCGGTGGCGCCTTCGAGGGATGCTCCTCCCTCACGGCCATCACCATCCCGGATGGAGTGATGATGATTGGCGTTGGCGCCTTCTTCGAATGCTCCTCCCTCACGGCCATCACAATCCCGGATGGAGTGACGGCAATTGGCGAGGGCGCCTTCGCTGGATGCTCCTCCCTCACGGCCATCACCATCCCGGACTCAGTGAGAATGATTCGCGATGAAGCCTTCCAGGAATGCTCCTCCGTCGCAGCCATCACAATCCCAGACGGAGTGACGACGATTGGAAGATTCGCATTCTACGGATGCTCCTCCCTCACGGCCATCACAATCCCGGACTCAGTGACGTCGATTGGCCATTTCGCCTTCAGAGATTGCTCCGCCCTAACGAAACTCATTCTATCTCCTGCTGTCTCCATTGGTGAAGACAGCTTCTTGAACTGCACTGCCCTAATCGCTGCCGCTGCTGATAAAAATATGCCGACTGTCAAGGACCTCCTCCATTACAGGTGGCGCCGCAAACCCGCTGTGATGGAACGTGTCACCGCTCTACTGTGCCTCAAGGGAACCTGGGATCACGTGGAGGACCAACCCGGTGGACTGGATAGTGTGAAGCAGAAGCGGATGGACGGAGTTGAAGCACCGCTAAGGGCAACTGAGACACGTGACAAGATCCCGAAAATTTTGTGGAGAGTAATTCTGGAGTATCTGTAACTCTTTGTTTTTGAATCAATCGTCGTTCTCTTTCACTTCTTCCTCACTTCGTTCACTTAAAATAAATGATAAAGCCCATTCTGCCATTCCGCCCATTTCCAATTACCAACTAATTTCTCTGTTACTCTTTGGCCACTTAATTAGGCCACTTGTTTCATCTTGTTCCATTCTTTGTTCATACTTTTGGTGTTTAAAGTCTACTGAATTAGCACTTCATTGGTCAAAAATAGTTATAAACGTTAATAATAAGTAAATAACAGTCCTCTCCCAAAAGGACGGTATAAAAGATCCTCTCCATCCTGTTAGGGTTGGTACTATGAGTGAATTTGACATTGCTCATGGTGATGACTATGGCGATGACTACGACGACCCAGGTGATGGGGACTCTCCCCTTCCCAAAACAGCAGTATACTCCGGAACAGAGAGCTTCGCAGGCGATCGTGAACTCACGGAAGTGACTTTTGCACAAGGAGTGACATCGATTCCTAGTAACACCTTCCAAGACTGCTCCTCCCTCACGGCCATCACCATCCCGGACTCAGTGACGAAGATTGGCGATGAAGCCTTCTTCGGATGCTCCTCCCTCACGGCAATCACCATCCCGGACTCAGTTACAGACATTGGCGTTTCCGCCTTCTCTGATTGCTCTTCCCTCACGGACATCACCATCCCGGACGGAGTGACGGAGATTAGCAATGACGCATTCTCTGGATGCTCCTCTCTCACGGCCATCACGATCCCGGACTGCGTGACAATGATTGACGAATTCGCCTTCTGGGGATGCTCCTCCCTCACGGCTATCACAATCCCAGACTCAGTGAAGACGATTGGTATTTGCGCCTTCCAAGACTGCACCTCCCTCGCAGCCATCACAATCCCGGACTCAATGACGTCAATTGGCGAAGGCGCCTTCATGGAATGCTCCTCCCTAGCAGCCATCATAATCCCGGACTCTGTGACAACGATTGGCAATCACGCCTTCTACGGTTGCTGCTCCCTCTCAGCCATCACAATCCCGGACTTCGTGACGTCGATTGGCGGTCACGCCTTCGAAGGATGCACCTCCCTCACGGCCATCACAATTCCGGACGGAGTGACGACTATTCTCAATGGCGCCTTCAGAGGATGCTCCTCCCTCACGGCCATCACAATCCCGGACTCAGTGACGACGCTTAGTCATAGCGCCTTCTACGGATGCTCTGCCCTGACGAAACTCATTCTATCTCCTGCCGTTTCCATCGGTCCAAACTGCTTCTTGAACTGCACTGCCCTAATCTCTGCCGCTGCCGATCAAAATATTTCCACTGTCGAGGACCTCCTGCATTACAGGTGGCACCGCAATATCGCTGTGATTGAACGCGTCAATGCTCTTCTGTGCCTCAAGGGAAGCTGGGATCACGTGGAGAATCAACCCAGTGGACTTGATAGTCTGAAGCAGATGAAATTGGACGGAGTTGAAGCACCGCTAAGGGCAACTGAGGCACGTGAGAAGATCCCGAAAGTTTTGTGGAGAGTAATTCTGGAGTATCTGTAAGCAAAAATAATCGAGTTTTTTGGGGTTTAATACATGTCCCCTAATCCTCCCCCCCACCCTTTTCTTCCCTTTCATTAGCTAACCTCTGCTCGTATCCTCGTCCCCTTCCCCCCCCCCTTAACAATCCTCTCTTCCCCCTTCCCATTCCTCATCCCATCCCCTCTCCTTAATCCATCTAATCCCTCTCCCTAATTCCTCCTCCGTAACATCGTCCACAAAGTAAACCACCTCCCCAACATCAGCAACGAACGGTACCCTCATCCTCCCCCCCCTATGTTCCTTCGCGTCGCAAAGTGCCGTCCAGCAGTTTTCAACCGTAAGTAATGAGCTGTACACAGGGAGACCTAAACCTTCAAGGCATGAACGGCATGAGGTTAAGGAGGTGTAGGTTAAAGTACCGCGTAAATGACTTAATACAAGCGTGAAGAAAGAGTCGAGAGCAACGGCTTCACCGTGCATCATGTTATTCTCAGGTAACATCTCGATAACCTTTGAGAACGTATGACCGTAATCAACGGGGCGGGATAAGGTGGACTCCCAGAGGTTGGGACCGAGCTCGAGGAGCATTACTTCGATTGAGGTACGGAATATTTTCGATGATATTAAGGGGGGGGATTGGAAGGAGGTGGAGATTAGGAGAGGACCGTGGGAGAGGAGGAGATCGAACAAATACCTTAGGACGTTTTTTTCAATGTTAGCAGTGTGTGTGCGTGTGTGTGGGGGGGGGAGGGGTGGGGGGGGGTTTAGTTTTCAAATATATCCAAAACGACGGGGATGAAAACGTTTGGATTCTAGTTGTTACAGATCAAGAATTCCCTCGGTGTTAGCTCAAATGTCGTCATGTTGCTCGCCTGCTAACTAACAGCAGAACAATACGATCGATATCAATATACGTTTTATCTTCATCGGGTATTCTATCTCCCCCCCCTCCCCCCTCCCCCCTCCCCCCCTCCCCTTAGCACATGCTCTTACCTGCTTTTAACGACTGCGAGTTTGAATATCTCCCCACACCCGTTCCTCAAGTTCCTAACATCCTGAGTCCTAACCCACCCCTCATCAACAAGCACAGAGGATGGTGGGTAGAAACTACCCATACGGTTCTTCAATCTAAGGACTTTATCATCCCCCTCCTCCTTAGGGTTAGTATCCAAATTCCCCGCTTTAAAATCCCCGCACTTCATACTTCCACAGCATTCCCAATCGATCCCAGTTTTAACCCCGACACTCGCGTCAACGATAGCCAACAACGTCGTAGGGACTCTTACAAACGGTACACCCCTACGGTATGTACTTGCCGCTAACCCGCATACGTCGAGGATACAACCACCTCCGAATGTTAGGAATGGGGTTGTACGATGTAAGGAGTAGGAGCAGAGGGAGTTGAACACGGAGGTGTATGTTGTGAGGGTTTTGTTACACTCGAGTGACGGGACGGGGTGTATTGTCGGGGTGAAGTTGTGGTGTTTGAAGTAGTGGGTTATGGGGGTTATGTAGGTGGAGTAGATGTAGGTGTCTAGGAATATTAAACACGTCCTGTTTGAAGGGTTTGTAGGGTCGATCGGGTGGGAGGATCGGGGGGTTAAAATGGAGTTTATTAAAGCCGGGTTTGTGGGAAGGAGGATTGAGAGGGGGGGGAGGAGGTGGAGGTCGTAGGTTATTGGGAGGTTGAAGGTGTTGCGGTAACCTACAACAAAGGTGGGGGAGGAGGGATGAGTGAGTTGGAATATGTTTAGAGGGGCAGAGGGGTGAGGGGTCGAGATTAATGAGGTTGAGGTTGAGGGGGGTTGAGGGGGATTCGGCATGTCGGATGTTGCTGGCGTGAGTGGTGCTTCATTGGCGGCAATGTTGGCAGTAATTTGGGCAAGAATTTTGGCTGTTTCTTCAACTGTTTCATCTTGAGTTGTTTCGTAGGACGATTTTTTCTCTTCTCCTTTGGGTGTTTGTGTTGTATTTGGCGTTTGTATTGAGGTTAATGATGATCTAATTTCAGGTGGTATTGCAGTCCATAGTCTTATTATTTCATCTGATAGTATTGATGGGTTTGTTGACGTGTTTGTTGATGTGTTTGTTGAAGTTCTATGTGTGGTGTATTGAGTTAGTGTGAGTGTTAGTGTATTGCGTTAAATTGAGGCCTCATTTTTGGGGTTGAAGAAAAGGCATCGTCTGAGCATCTTTGATTGGGACCTAATTCTTCCCTCTCAAGACCTTATATATCTGTGTAGGTATGTAGGTGTGTATGTACGTGTGTATGTATAGGTATACTCACTTGAGATCGTGAGATAGAAGTTTCATAAGAGTTGTTTTAATGTTTTTATTTCTCAAATTTGTGCTCACGTTTCCTTCTTTTTTCGGGGTTTTGGAAAGATTTGGGCATTTTTGGCAAGAAAGCTGTATTATTAGCTGTACAAGGCTTTAGATACACTTTACGACCGACCTAACTCTTCATAGTACCAACACAACGATACTACTACCTACACCATATTCAAACACGTTATAGTTTTAGCTTAAATTTGGTCCCCAACAAAACTACATCGTTCAAACTTTCAATCTCCTCCTCTCCATCTAAACATTCACGCCATATCTTAGCTCAAACGCTATCAGTACTATCACTTCCATCCTCCCCGAGATGCCCAGCTCAGTAGTGTACACTGGCGTAGAGAGCTTCAGTAACAACGATCTTACGGAGGTGACTTTTGCAAAGGGGGTGACGAAGATTGGCACGTTCGCCTTCTCTGGATGCTCCTCCCTAGCAGCAATCACAATCCCGGACTCTGTGACGTCGATTGGCTATAGCGCCTTCTACGGATGCTCCTCCCTCACGGCCATCAGCATCCCAGACGGAGTGACGACAATTGGCGAACGCGCCTTCAGCAGTTGCCCCTCCCTCACGGCCATCACCATCCCGGACAGAGTGACAACGATTGGCAATTTCGCCTTCGAAGGATGCTCCTCCCTCACGGCCATCACCATCCCGGACTCAGTGACGTCGATTGGCTATCGCGCCTTCTTCGGATGCACCGCCCTGACAAGACTCAGTTTATCTCCTGCCGTCTCCATCGGTATCGACTGCTTCTCAAACTGCTTGGCCCTATTCGATGCCGCTGACGATCAAAATATGCCGAATGTCGAGGCCCTTCTCCATTCTAGGTGGCACCGCAACATCCGCATCCTTGAACGCGTCGCCGTTCTGTCCTGCCTCGAGACACCCTGGGATGACGAAACGGAGAACCAACCTGGATCGGATGTTCCGGAGGGGAACTCGCAACATGACGGAGATGAAGTGGTCGCGCTTCAGGGAATTAAGGCACGCAAGATGCTCCCCATGGTTATGTGGAGAGTTATTCTGGAATTCCTGTAACTCTAAAGTCACTGTTGAAGAGCATGCATGAGGGTCCCGAAATATTTACGTACAACGTTTTCATTTTTCATTTAAGAACAAACGTTCGTTTTCTTCTTTTGATGCTCCAAAACCCTCAAACCATTTATTTTGGGGTTGTGGAATCTTGGATTATTTTCGGAATTGTCGGCGAGCTGCATTATAAGCTGTATTTTAGGCTTTAAATAACCCCTTGAGATACTTTTAACAGCCGACCTAACTCTTCACAATACAAACACAACGATACTACTACACACCATATCCAAACACATTGTATTTTACCTCAAATTTGGTCCCCAACAAAACTACATCGTCAGAATCCCTTACTTTCAATTTCCTCCTCTCCATCTAAGCATTTACGCCATATCCTAGCTCGAGAGCTATCAGTACTTCCACTTTAATCCTTTCCGAGATGCCCAGCTCAGTAGTGTACACTGGCGTAGAGAGCTTCAGAGGCAATCGTGAACTCACAGAGGTGACTTTTGCAGAGGGAGTGACAACAATTGGCAAATGCGCCTTCAGGGGATGCTCCTCCCTCATGGCCGTCACAATCCCGGAAGGAGTGACGACGATTGGCCAGGGCGTCTTCATGGAATGCTCCTCCCTCTTAGCCATCAAAATCCCGGACTCAGTGACGAAGATTAGTAATCACGCCTTCAGGGGATGCTCTTCCCTCACGGCCATCACACTCCCGGATGGAGTGACGTCGATTGGCGTTGCCGCCTTCTCTAAATGCTCTTCCCTCAAAGCCATCACAATCCCGGACACAGTGACGACGATAAGTGATGGGGCCTTTCTTGCATGCTCCTCCCTCACGGACGTCACAATCTCGGACTCAGTGACAACGATAAGCGATTGCACCTTCGAACTTTGCTCCTCCCTCGCAGCCATCGCAATCCCGGACTCAGTGACGTCGCTTGGCGTTGAAGCCTTCTTCGGATGCACTGCCCTGACAAGAATCAGTTTATCTCCTGCCGTCTCCACCGGTGTAATGTGCTTCTCACGCTGCACTGCCCTAATCTTTGCCGCTGCCGACCAAAATATGCCGAGTGTCGAGGACCTCCTCCATTCTAGATGGGCTGAGTTGGAGAAGGAAGAAGCACCGCTGCTGGAAAAGTGGGAAGCGGGGCAGTGGTTTATAGTTGAAGATGAATAGGACAAGGCGT
>BRYA01000258.1:0-17633 GCA_030267965.1 Triparma columacea
ACCATGCTTTTTCACCCCCAAAAACGTACTTCATGGTTACTTCATTTTGAGCCAGGGCAAAAATGGCAAAATCCATTCATCAATTCCAAGAGAGCCAGATAGCCACCATCTGACTATTTATTGATGAGTGGAAGTACCTGATTAACTTTCCTTTCGAGTTTCTCCATGCTATCAGCTGGTTGTATGGGGCACTGCACCCCAACGTAGTTGACGATCTCGTTCTGTGGTGACGTGGTTGGGGATTGCGTTAGTGTCTAAAATTGCCGTACTCCTCCCTTTTTTTGTCCATTCTCACCTTCTCGTCCCTAAGGGCGGCGACAAAGAACTGGTTCCAAAACGGAGTGCCGTCCGAGCGGTAGTTCAGGAGACAAACCGATGCGTCGTTGCCGCTGCGCACAGGGGAGGGGGGGAGGTGCGAAGATTGGAGTTAGTACGTTAGATGCGGAGACTTATGATTGGGGGGGTGGACCATTCTTACGTTTCGACGGCCTTCCTGATGACCTCGACGGCGGCAGGATCGGTCCCTGGGCCTTGCAGGAACCTGCAATTTCGGCCCAGGACCTGCTCCCTTGTGTAACCTGTCAGGTTGAAGAATCCTGGGCTTGCGAAGACTATGGGATTGTCCGGGAGCCTCGGGTCCGAAAGGACAAAGTTCTGCTGCCCCATATTCAAAGATGCAATCAGGTTGAAATCACTCTCATCCAAAACTGCCTCGGGCCTCTCCTTGCCCTTCTGGTTGGTCGGGAGGTCGTCAAAAAGCTCATTATTCCCGCAGCATTCCTGGAGGATTTTTGGCGCCTTTGACGGCAGGCTCTTTTGTATCTGCAGTCTTAAATTCTTGTTCTCCTCCTGTAGGCCCCTGACCTCCTCTTGCAACGACTCGAGGAGGAACTTCTTGCGGACCCGACTACGCTTCGCGTGCTCTCTGTTGCGCAGGCGCCTCTCAGCCACGGCCTTCTTACTGCTGTCCTCGTCTGAGGTGGGAGATGGCGCGGCGGGTAGGCCCACGTCAGCCGCTCGGCGCTTTTTCGAAGACGAGGTTGAGGACGACGCGGAGGCGGTGGCCGCCGGAGGCGGGTGTCGGGACATGTTAGCAGGGTACGGGTTGTTGTAGGGGTACGGGTTGTTGTTACTCGGGACGTACTGTTGCTGGGGTGGCTGTTGCCTCTGCATGCTGGTCATCCCAGGGACCTGAATGGGAGGCTGCGCAAGGGGGGGGGGAGTTTAGATTGAAGCAGAGCAATTTCGTTCCATACCGCTTAATCTCACTTGCTGGTACCCTAACGTGTAGGGCTGCTCCAAGCCAAATATCCGGCCGCGACCCACGTAGGGAAGGTTCAGCATTGTGGGGACCCCGGTGGAGGCCTCATGGGATGTGTGCCATTGAGTGGTTATGCCGCGTCCAACTGGGAGGTCGGAAGTGAAAGTCCTGGGGGCAGGCACAGGATTGGCAGCGGCAGAGGCGCCAGAGGCTGGGAACGATGGGATGAGGGGGGAGGAGGGGGGAGGAGGGGGGAGGAGGGGGTCAGTATTGCGACATGCGGCGTGCAAGGGAAGACTCTTATGCGCAGCAGCCTCTATACGCGGAAGCCTCTATATGTGACGTATCTATCCTCTCAATAAGGCAAAATGAAGTCCGAACCTTCCCCCCTCACCTGCTGCAACTGGAGCACCTGTCTGGGGCATATCGGCAGCAGTGTCAGTCCAGTCCTCCAAAAAGTAGTCAGAAAAGATCGAAGTGAGATCGATATCCTCTTTGGCTGTCTTGGAAGGAGCAAAAAGGGGCCTCATTTGACTGCCACTTATTTGCCCACTTATTTGACCACTTTCAGCGAATAAGGAGGAGATGTTGTCGTTGTTAGACATTCTGGATAACTCTATTGGGTCTATAACCTTAATATATACAAATATGGGAGTAATAGAGTATTGTTGGGGGAGACAGGCGATTTCAGGCGATGTCAGCTACTTGGTGAGGAGGAAATTGGCTGGCCTAAATATTCACTCCCGACCGGGCAGTCAAGTAAGGAGAATGTGAGGAAGCAGGGGCCTCAATACGAAGACTATTGCAGTGTCAGCGAGAGATTAGATTATGGCAGAGAAGATTAAACTATCAACAGTATATATTAACGTAGCAGCAGCAGCAAAACCTTCCTATACTGCAACTATTCACTCTGCTCTTTTCAGCCAAGGATTGCCTCAACCCCAAAGTCAACCCCAAATTCAACAAGATCTTATTCTAGTTTTAATTCTATTGGAAGCCTTTCACTCGCTCATTCATTCACTCACTCTCTATCTATCAATCTATCTCGAAAGGCGACTCGAGCGTGATAAATGTCGCGCCGTCTGCAAGAATACCAAATTTGAGCGCCTCTTTTCGGTTTGCTACGCACATAATGACGCAGGTATTTTGATAAAAATTGGTTTCGTGGAGGGAACTCGTGACGACACGGTGGTTAAAATGCGCAACCACTCGTCTGCGAAATTTTGTGAGAAACTCTGGGAGAAACAGAAACACATTGACAACAAGGTTGCAAAATTTCCATGGATGCAGGTGTCAGCCAGTCGCATCTTTCTCTGCACATTGTTGTTTCCGCTCCTTCGAACCCGTGGTCTCCCTGAGTACCGTGTGTGCTCCTCTCGAGGGCTTTCAAGCATGAGTGGGATGAGGTTGTCGGGGAATGCTGAACCTGGAAGCGATGAGAAACTGATTCACACGTCTTCTCTCGCCTTGATTCCAGATCCTTTTGGTTGGGATCCTATTCAGAAGCTAAGGGAGCAATATAGAGATGCTGGATTGTTTCGATGGCCTCCTCACATCAATCTCATCTACCCCTTCGTGCTGCCCCAGAACCATTGCAATATGGTTGAAAGGCTTTCAGAGGTGAAGGGTGGCTCTTTCTCTGAGCCTTTCGATGTGTCCTTTTCGAGCGACGAGATTGGCGTGTTCGGGGGTCCTTCAAGGGGTGTGTTGTGGTTACGGCCTGAGTCTGGTGGGAGGATCGAAGCGCTGCATGCTGATATAGTCAAAGGTGAGGCGCGATTGGTTGTGTGGGGTTAGGTTGGATTCGGTTCTGCAGCTAATCCTTCCCCCCTTCCCCCCTTCCCCCCCTTCCCCCCTTCTCCACACAGCTCTCAACCTCCCAAATCTTCCTCAACGACCCTTTGTCCCTCACTTGACAATCTCACATTTCGAGTCTCGTGACGAGGCCGAGAAGGCCAGGAACGAAATTATAGCCGCCGGCGACGAGGCCTTCCCGCGGCTTACATTTACTTGCGATCGGTTGGCCATGCTTCAGAGGAATGGCGCATCTGGCCAATTTTTTTGCAACCAAGAATTCTTACTCGGGGGGGGGGGGGCAAATTCGGGGGAGGGGGGCGGTGGACCCTGGGAGATGCCGTACCACTACCCAGGGATGCCCAAGGAGGAGTTCGATTGGCTGCCGAGAGTTAGAGGGGACCTTAATGCGAGGAGACGAAGGAATAAGCACAAGAAGGGGAAGTGAAGCGGGGGCAATATAGTGTAAAGTGTGTTTGATGTTCTTCCCATACTTGTCATTAACCTAAGTAGTATTCCTTCATCTCCCCCTTCACAATTAATCTCCTAGCGTCCGTCGCCAAGTCCCACCCCTTATTTTCCAGCTGCTTCAAGATGTCCGCCACTCGCATCAGCACCCTCGCCACGTCTCCTTCCATCCTCCCGCTTCCCTCCACCACATCCTCCCAGTCCTCCTCCCCCCCCGCCCACACCATGACGAGGTCAGCGTTCCTGCTGTCCAAGTTGCACTCGTTCTCCCTCACGTTCACTCCCTCCTCGACCTGCGCGTTGTAAACCCCGTCGCTGACCTCGGCGGCCATCATGAGCGCCTCGTTGACCTCCGAGCTTGAAGTCTCAAATAAGCCTCCCTCGGGATTCTCCCCAGCCATGCAGCTCACGTAGCCGGCAAACTCCTCTGGGGTCATTTGGCTAATCTTCGCCGCCAGCTCCCTCCTGAGGTCCTCCCCCCTGTCCCCCCCCTTCCCGTCCCCCACCTCCCCCAAGCACGCCGCCATGTGGAGAGGGTTGTTTGCACTGATCCTCCTGACCTCCTCCCCCTCCTCCGTCTCCTTGTATATCACTACGCCGTCCTCGTCTACCCCAACGCCCCCGTCCTCGATGCACTTGTATCTCTCGAGCACCCTAATCAGGGCCAGGTACTGGGGTTGGGGGGGGGGGGCAAGGAGCGGGGGAGGTTAGCTATAAGGCGTCAAGGCAACAAAGCACAAGGCAACAAAGCACAAGGCAACAAAGCAATGAGTGCGGCTAGTTCTCAACCTCACCTCCTCCCATACTTCCCCCCCCTCCTCCCCCTTCCCCTTCTCCTCCTTCTTCTTCTCCTTCCCCTTGGCTCTCTTGGTGGCCCTGGCAAGCTCCTTTTCCCCCTCCACCTCTTTCTGGAACACCCTCTTCACCACTTCCCCCGTGACATCGCCCTCCCCTATAAGCCTGTCGAGGTCGATCCTTAGGAGTTCGTCCGTCACCTTCATTTCGTTGAGGCGGCTCGCGACCTGCTCGATGAAGCACGCCCTGAGCTCCCTCTCCCTTTCCCCCAGCCACTCCTCGATCTCCCCCTCCTCCCCCTCCTCCTTGAGGTACTCCCTCGTCTTCCTCCCCTCCACCACCTTCCTTTTAACGCCCTGGTACTTCTTGATCTCCTTCTCCATCCCCCCCGCATCCCCTAGCAGAACCTCCTTCACCCAGTTCCTAGCGTTCCCGCACCTCAGCGTCGCGTCCCTCATCGTCTTCGCAGCCTGCGCCTCCCTGACCCTGTCGATTACCGTCGTCCCGCCGCCTCCCGCGCCCTCCGCAGCCCCCTCCTCCCCCCCCTCCCCCCCCAAAAACGTCCCAAAGTTCATTTCCACGAGCTTCCTCATTCCCCCCCTCCTCCTAACCCCCGCCATGGCCAGGCCGTACCTAACGCTGAAGCAGCTCTCCACCCTCTCCGTCTCCCCCTCCAGCAACGTCTTGATCGTCGTGAGTTTGTCCCTCCTCCCCGGTACAACCAGGCAGTGTCCAACATTGTCGATTCCCCTCCTCCCCGCCCTCCCCGCTATCTGCCTTACCTCAGTCCTGCTTATATCAGCCCACCCTTCATCCCCCCTCTTCCTCATGCCCATAACAACCGCCGTCCTACACGGTAGATTAACCCCCGCCGCCAGGGTCGTTGTTGCGAACAGAACGGGCAGGACACGTTCCTTGAACATGCGTTCGACGAGGGCCCTGTGGGGTCCGACCATACCTGCGTGGTGGTAGTGTACCCCCTTCATTAACATCTTTACCTGTCCCTCCGTAAGTCTAAGTCCCCCCCCCTGTTGTGCCTCTGTGATGAGTTCGTCCGCGAGAGACGCTTGAGGACCGTCGAGGAGACTGAGGTCGGAACCTGGACCGTCTAACCATGAGCTGATGGAATCAGCACCATCCTCGCAACCCTTCCTGCTGAAAACGAACAAGATCCCTGGTAATTTATCCCCCTCTTTAAGGTACCTAACAATGCCCCCAAGGTCGGGAGGTCCAGTGTTCCTCTTCCTAGGTTTCCTAGCCTCCCTGGCTAAGTCTGGGTTTAGGCTTTTCCCTCTAAACTTCCTCCCCTCCCCATCCCCGAATCCTCCTTTCCCCCTTCCCCCCCTCTCCCCCCCCCCCTCCATCCCTCCCCCTCCCCCCCCAATTTCGTTCTTCCCCCCCGGTCCAGCGTCAGGGTCAACAAAAACGCTTTTACCTCTCCTCCCATCCCACCATTCCCACCTCAATCCCACCGCTCTAACTTTCTCTTCAACTCTCTCGACCCTACCCCCTCTAACGTTTTCAGCCCATTTAGTAACTTCCATATAATTTGTCATAGTCGCAGTTAAAAAACACATCGGCACGTCCCTGTTCGCCAGTATAACAACCTCCTGAATAGCTGAGCCCCGACCTCTTTCACCTAAATATTGAAACTCATCAATACATACACCTACTACGTCTTTACCGCCCATTTTACAATCACCATAAAGCGCGTTTCTTAAACACTCTGTCGTGCATACAACGACTTTCGTAGAGGAGGAGAGGTTTAATGAACCTTCTCCTGTTACCATGGCTACCCCTAAAGTTGGGAATATGGATTTAATTTGGTGGTATTTCTCGCTTACTATACTCTTTAATGGTGCGGTGTATACTACGACACCTGGGTAGGAATGGTAGACGAGATTGTTTGATAGTTTTGATATGAAGGTGTAGGCTATTGTTGATTTACCTGTACCTGTTGGTGCTAGGGCTAGGAGAGTGTAGGGGGGTTGTGGGGGGGTGGAGGAGGGGTTTGAGGTGGTTGTAAATCTGGGGGATATTAAGCAGTTTTTTGAGATTGAATTTGAGGCTTGTTTTTGGAAGGTTGATAGCGAGTATGGTGGGGTGTAGGGTTTGAATATCTTGTTGTTGTTGTTGTATGTTGGGCGTGTTATTTTTTGTGTTGTTTGTTGTGTTGTTTGTTGATTGAATTCTTCCCTATTTTCTTCCTTCATTTCTTCACTAATTTCTTCGCTAAATTCTTCAGGAGAATGGCTGAAGAGCTTGGAATTATAAAGGGTTCCTAATGGTTTAAATGATGATGAATGTGTTTGGTGTGAAGGGGTTGTTAATACATTGGAGAAAGTATTCCAATTTGATGTTGAAGAATGTGATACATACAAACGTGTTGAACGTGTCGATGAAGGTGTTAACGCATGCGTTGTTGGTAACAGTGGAGTAGTGGGTGATATAATGAGAAGGAAAAGGCAAAGTGTGAGGGTAAATGAGGCAAAGAAAGACACATTAACGAGGGAAGAGGGGAAAGATGTGATCATATTTGGCTCAATTCGGACTTATATTGCTGTATGAATGGATTTATGTGTAACAAAGTGTGATTGTGATGTGATTATAATAATTGTATGGGAATTATACCGTCAAATGAAGGAGGGAAGAGGCTGACTAAATGAGCTTGAGATTGAGGAGGAAAGTTGGGGGGATCTAATCTTTTCACCAAAGAAGTTGCTAAATTATCCTAAACCACTACTTTTGATGACTTCGGCGCCAAAGAGACTGTTGCACATGCGCTCATTGCTTTCAGATTAAATAAAACAGGACGGTCAACAACGTTAAGGCTGTGTTATTAATGTTATTAATTTAATTAATGTCCTATTTCTTAAAAGGCAGCGTCGTTAACGTAATTTTTGCAATGTTCCGGTGCAACATAGGGAGCCTGCGATATGGTCCAAATATGAGCAGTAAGGAATATCGTTTTGTTTTCCAAAATGCCCCAAGTAAAATGGATATTTGAAGGATATATGAAGGAGGATCCAGTAAACCTCAACAGAAATCCGAACACACTCCAGGCACACAAATCAATCTATCCCAATCCACATCATCAAAACCTCATTAAAAAGAACATCATATATACGTCATAATACACTTAAATACACATTATATACCACCATTTATCGTCCATATACTACACACACACACACACACTACAACTTATCAGCACAATAAGCGCAAATCTACCCAAATTAGAGGACCCTTCGACATTGACCCCAAATACTAAATTTTAATAGAATGTCATGGGCAATGGCACGTAAAACACCCTGGAAGAGCCTCTCCTTAGTAGAGTTCAACTCCACCCCTCCTCCCACCTCCGCAACAACCAAAACCAACACAATGAATCCAAACTCAGAAGGCTCCTCTTCAAACTCCTCTTCAAACTCAAATGGTGGCCTTGTACAGGAAGGGACAGCGAAGAACAACACTGTGAAGAAGAAACACTACCTCTTGGGGTTACCCACGGCAAGGGAGGTGAGTAAAAGCTGGGTTTGAGAACAGTAAAGCTGTGTTGTGTGTGTTTGAGTTGTGTGTGTTTGAGTTGTGTGTGTTTGAGTTGTGTGTGTTTGAGTTGTGTGTGTTTGAGAACAGTAAAGCTGTTTGAGAACAGTAAAACTGTTTGAGAACAGTAAAGCTGTTTGAGAACAGTAAAGCTGTTTGAGAACAGTAAAGCTGTTTGAGAACAGTAAAGCTGTTTGAGAACAGTAAAGCTGTTTGAGAACAGTAAAGCTGTTTGAGAACGAGCAAGCAGAATCATTTACATAACCAGACTAATCTTACCCACCCACCACGACATCTTAACCCCCCTTACAATCAAACTCCCCCCCCCTCATCTAGTTCCTATGGACGGACTTGGGACGAAATTCCCTCTTCGGTCTTTCAGTCGGTGGAATAACCGGTTTAACCTTTGGTTTCATGGACGGTATGAAGCAGGTCCAAGATTCAACCTCCTTAAAGTCCCTCTCAAACTCCGCCAAGGGCGCCTTCATAATGCGAGGTACCGGAACTACGGGTATGATGTTCGGGGGTTTCTTTACTGCTTTTCATGGACTTAAATATATCATACGTACATTATCTGACGCGGACGACGGACCACAGATAATTGGTGCAACGATGGCGAGTTTGGGAGGACTGGCTTACTACCAGAGGAGACTGGTTCCATATGGGATTATGCTTGTGGGGATGGACTCGTTCAATTTACTTTTCAGGGAAGAAGGGGAAACCAAAGGTATGAGACCTGACGGGACCATGGCGGGGGACTCGAAGAAATAAATACACCGGCTTTACTTTATATTGGAATCACGTTTATTTGTTGAGGCGAAAAAGCACCAAGGCCTTTTGTTTCTCTTGTCCAGAGTAGGATCCATGACTTTCCCCCTCTGTTTCTTTATAACCCTTCCACCCCCCTCACGCAGGGTTAACTTCCTTTCGTCATGTAATCTGTGCGATTACGACCTCTGCGTAGATCTTCTCTTAAGTCTCGCCTTCGCCATCCCCCCCTCCGTTCCATGGTCTTCCCTACTTTCCATATCCTGAAAGTCAAGTTTGACTTTATGGCTCAGCATGCTTTCCTTAACCTCGACCTTGGCGATCTCCACCGCGTAGTCCACGAGCTTCTTAACCTTGAAGTCGATCTGGTGCTGGTAGTTCTTGACTACCGCCATCTGTATGATACCCCTGTTCTCAGGGTCAAGCTCGGAGAGCACGTCCATAGCGATCCCTCTAGCTACGCTCATGATAATGTCCTTATCCTTATCATCCACAATAACATCCAACGCGAATTGTACCGCCGCCACCGCACCCTCAGTTATCTGCTGCCTCAACCTATTGACCATAACCTTCCTGTTCGCGTCATAATCATCATCGATCTTCCTATAGAAAGTCTCCGTCCCCGCGCTCGCCTTTATTTTCCCCGTCCCCACATCCGTCCCCACGTTATAACTCACCCATTCAATCTTATCAATAGCCCCCGAAAAATCTAGGTCCAAGGCGGCCATGGTCTTGCGGAGACGCTCCTCGGAGGGCTGGGGTGTACCGGGATCCTGGTGGACCCAGAGGAGACACTTTAACTCGGTCAGATCGATTGTACCGTTCTTGTCAACGTCCAGGATACTTAGACTTAACCATGGTACCATGATTGCTGAGAGGGGAGGAAGGGAGGTGTGGGGGTTTCGTTGAGTTTGTTATTGCAAGTGTGTGTGGGAGAGGGTGGGGGGGGGGGGTTCCCAAAGCGCAACCCCTGGAGTTTCTTCACCCTCTCTCTCTTCTCCCCCCCCCCCAACCCCCACCCCCTTGACCTTTTGTGAAAAACAAAAACCACCGCCGGTCTCTCACCTTTGAAGGCGTCCTCTGATATGCTGTCTACGTCGTTATCTATCAATCCCCCGTTCTCCTCCAGTATATTCATAACCTCTTCGATCTCCTTGTCCGTCGGTGGGTAATTGCACTCCTCCATAACAGCCACAAGCTGTTTCTTCGAAATAGTGTTGT
This sequence comes from Triparma columacea, assembly GCA_030267965.1. Lineage (NCBI taxonomy): Eukaryota > Bolidophyceae > Parmales > Triparmaceae > Triparma > Triparma columacea. The sequence goes on from BRYA01000258.1 coordinate 9,854, forward strand.
TCTCCTGACTCGCCATTATATTGAAGGAGTGCTTCGCGCTCGTAACCGCGATCTTCAACTCGTCCTGAAGACCAGTCACGAAACGAGCGTTCATGAACTGCTGAAGGTACGACATTATATCGTCCTGGGAGGAGAGCCAGGCGCTGAACGCGGACTCGTGAACCTCGGAATTCGCAGGCTGAAGCTCACGGAAACAACGACGGACCAGCGTAGTCTAAGCGTAAAGGCGCAAGCGGGGGGGAAAGGGGGGAGGGGGGGGGGGAGGAGGGGGGGGTTAGGATGTTTGTGCTCAAAGGCCTCTGCGGGGGAGCAGCGTTTGTAGTTCCCCTGTGTGGTTGCGTTCTCTTTCCTTCGGCTCCCCCCCCCCCCCTGCGCTTACCTCACAACCGGGGTTGGGGTGGGGGGAGCAGGTGACGGCGTGGACGGCCTCGGTTACACACTCAAACAACATCTCCATCTCAACCTTGTTGAGATGTTTGTTGCCGTCAAAGTCAAATAACTCGAATATGGCGCCAATCTTAGCGTCAATGCCGTGGAACTCCTGCATCGGGGGAGGAGGGGAGGGGCGAATGGTTGTTGTTGTTTTTTGTTAGAATTAGAACCTGTGTGCAATGTGAGGATACAATACGAATTTAACTCTCACCTCCTGGCTGAAGAGGTAGGCGGCGGCGAAGACTTGGAACACCCTGCCCCGGAACAGCTTAAAGTGGGGTTCTGTGTCGTGGAAGAGGGGTCCAAATACCTCGTCGAATTCTGGGGGAGGGGGGGGGTGAGAGAGGGAAGGGTGGGGTGAGAGAGGGAGAGGCTAAAGAGAAAACCAAAATACCTCCGCACGGCATTGCCTATGCCACCTGTGCACACCCGCCGCTCGCTCACCTTCCTTATTCAGGTGAAACTGAGAGGAACCGAACAACTCAAGGAAGGTATCCCTACACTCGGAAGCTTCAGCGAATGTCGTCCTGTTTTTTCAGTGTTGAGGGGGGGGGAGAGGGGGGGGGGTCAGAATAGTAACGAAATCCTGCTGAAGATACCCAAATGCAAGAGGATCAACAAAAACAACTTTCGCTATTGAGTACTAACAGTAGACAAAAAGCAAAGACTGCAACGTACGAGCCACACGCCAGTCATTCAACTGCCGCAAAACCTCAATTGCTACCCCGTTTTCCAATAAAAACAGAACCCTCCCAGTTCCAAAGCCCCCATTGGCAACTTTCTGCGCCTAACTTACTCGTGGTATTCATGACAAAGACCAGTTGCTATGTTCCTCTTCTTGGCGCTCAGCTGCGACTCCTTCTGTTTCTGTTTCCCCCGGACACCCCTGGAGAGGTTGCGCTTGGATACTGACGCGTTTCCCATGTCTTTTTGATTGATAGAGGGTTAAGTGAGAGCACCGTCGAGTGAAAGTGTGAAAGTGGGAAAGTCATCGAGGATTTGCAAATATTTTCTTGCATCTGACAGGCTAACCCGAAGCGACGAATTCCCTACAACCACATCCCTTGTACCGATAGAGCGACATTCACCCGTCTTAGATCTTAAATTACTTAGCCTAAGAAGTTGTCTTCCAACGTGACGCGAAGTGTGAATCAATTTTTCTAGTTTGGCTCGTCATGGACTACTTAAATTCTTCCCTTTCCCAGGTCATCGTCATGGGCTTGGTCTTCCTCTTCATCTTTTCTGCTTATATAACCATCCAGGCTTTTGCTGGAGTCATGTACCCCACCAGGCTTGGGAGTGAGACTGAGGCATCCTTGTACCTCTCGTTCACATTCTTCTGTTTCCTCAGTCCCGCCGTTACGAACAAGGTCGGCCCGAAGATGACGATGTTCTTTGGCTGCCTGGGTTACGGTTGCCTGGTTGCCGCCAGCTTGTTCTACTTTGAGTCTGGCTCGGACACGAAATTGAACTGGGTTGTGGTCTTGGGCGGGGTTATGAATGGGGTTGGGGCTGCACTCCTTTGGACGGCCCAGGGGCGGCTCATCATGCAGTACAGTGACGGCACCGACAATGGCTTCCTCTTTAGCATCTTCTGGGCGCTCTTCAACCTTTCCGCTTTGGTGGGGGGGCTGCTGACGTTCTTCTACTTTGGGAGTAGCGACAGCGACGATGATGATAGTGACAGCGACGAGGCCAAGGGCAGCTCTACTTTGTATATTGTGTTCTTGTGCTTCATCCTTGCTGGGACTGTGGGCACGCAACTTCTAAAGAACCCTGAGGAGGTCAAGAAGTGGAGAGGGAGCAAAACTAATTTGCCGTTGTTGGCGGAAGAGACTCAGCAGATGTCTCCGACGAGAAAAAGGTCCAGGTCGAGGTCCAGGTCGAAGTCAAGGCAGGGAGACGAAGAGAGCTCCGACTGGTTCCAGGAGATGAAGGAAACCATAGCCCTATTCAAGACCCGTCGCATGGTCCTCCTCTTCTTCCTCTTCCTCTATACCGGCTACAACCAGCCCTACCAGCTGACCGTCTTCGGCAACCGCTTCTTCACGCTCCAGACCAACGGTTTGGAGATAATCGTCTTTTACCTATCTGAGATCATCGGAGGCCTCTACGTCGGGAGCATGCTCGACAGGTCTTCCTCCCAGCGCTCAGCCGCCAAGCGTTGCCTCCTCCTCTTCGCCGTCGTAACCTCCTTGTCCTTCCTCCTGTGCTACTTCCAGGAGCGGCCGTGCGCGTTCTCAGGAGACGACAAGTGCGTGAAGAAGATCAACTACTACGACAAGGAGGCTGCCGTGCCGACGATCATATACGCGCTGTGGGGGTTCTCGGACTCGCAGATACAGACGTACAGCTACTGGCTGATGGGCTCCCTTTTTGAGACTGGTGTCGAGCAGGCGAGGGCCGTGGGTTTCTACAAGATGGTCCAGAGTCTAGGCTGGAGCATAGGCTTCTTCCTGACGGGGGACATTATGGAGCCGATAGTGCAGATGCTGTGCACGGCGGCTTGCTTCGCTGTGGGGTTGGCTTTGTCGTTGAAGGAGCTTCCGAAGGAGAGCATAATGTGAAGTTCTTTTTTACAACAATATTGCGTGGTTTGTTTGGTTTTAGCCGGTTTTCGTGGGTGGCTTCTTGCGGCCTTCGCCTTCGCCCCAACCTCCGCCAAAAAGCAACCCCCCCGTCTTCCCCTTCGCTTCATCCTTGCCCATCTTTGCCATCATAAGGTTGACATGCACCCACGCCGCGCACGCCGCCGATCCCCCCGTTTGGTGAAATGCGAGGAATGCAATGTATATATATAGCTCTGCGACGTAGTGCGGGCAGGAGTGAATTTTGAACTCAGAGGTCTTGGGGAGGGGGGGGTAAGGGATGGAAGGTGTTCGGGACTGCAGGGAGAGGGCAAGGTGGGCCTTATGCTGTTTGAGGGAATTGAGGACGAAGATGATGCACCCAATCGGGTGTATGATTCTATTGAAAATTGGGGTGGGGAGTGAGGGGGGGGGGATGTTGAAGAGAACTACGAGGGGAGATGGGAGAGGGGGGGGTCAGTAGGGTGTTTGGGAGTGGTTTGCTCGAAGCATAGGGCGGGGTTGATTGTAGCGTGAGGCAACATTCCCCACAAATCTCCCTCCTAAGGTCTCACCTGACGTTATTACATAGTGCACGCAGCCAACAAGAAATCCAGTCAGTGTCATCTGGCCCCTGAAATTGTGCACCCTGGCGCACTCGTACAGGCGCCTGAGGCAGTGCAGTTGGAAGAGGGTGGTGTGCAAGTGAGTCGGACGGAGGGGGAGGAGGAAGAAGGGGATTATGTAGAAGAGGGTGAAGTATCTCTTTGATATCCGTAAGTCTAGGATGGTGTAGATTGGATGTAGGAGTTTTGAGAGGATCCGTGGTAGACTCTGTGGGAGGGGTGGTCTATTTCTCTTTGATACGCTGCTAGCACCGTGGAGAGAGAGGTAGTGAAGAGGGGGAACAAACATTGTCGCAAAGGCTGAGATGGCCATTAGGGCGAATAAGATTGTGCAGATTCTGTCTGCGTTGTAGGCATTCTCTGCATTCTCTGTGATCCATTTTGAGAGGTGTGTGTGCATAGTTGTCGTGTCGTGGCGCTCAGAAAGAGCAGCTGAGCTCACTTTCAACAGAGTCTTCAGACTCTGATTTTTTGAGCAATCTTAATCATTCCATATATTTTGTGAATGACTGATTTACCACCACCTCCTCCGTCAAACACGGATATTCATATTCATCCGAACCTTTCGAATCTTTCTAATCTCTCAATAACTAATCCAAATGCCATAAATCTTAGCACCAGCATCAACCGCAGTGGGGGTCCATCATCAGACAGCACCAATGGTAAGACTTTACGCGCAGAAGACCATATAGTTGACTTTTGAACATGCATATTACCTCACTACCACCTTGATCACCCATAAAGACCATCTGATCCAATAAGGTTTTGGCACGCTTTTGTGACAACTTACTTTTGTCCTCTCGACAATTCCCTAAAAGCCCCTCTCACCGTCCCTCCCACCTTCTCCCTTATCCCCCCCTTACCCCCGACCCTCCTCCAGAACCCAAACCTACCGCCACTCCTCTTGGTTGGGCCCTCTTGGAACCCTACGTTTACCCCTCCAATATCTCTGTGCCATGTGAGTGATTTACGACGGTCGATATTCACTGTTTGGCATTTCGCGCTAACATTGGTGCGGCCTACTGACTCTTCCTCGCCCCCTCTCCCTTCCCCCCTCTCCAGCTCCCCCCCCAGACGCCCCCTGCCAGCGCTCCCTGCACTCCTGCGTAATGCACCGCTCCTCCTTCTACGTGTTCGGCGGTTACGACGGTCACCACAGGGTCAACGACTTCTGGTCCTACGACACCGCCAGGCCCACCACCGCACCTTACGGCTGGAACAAGGTCAGACAGAACGGACCAAGCCCCAGCCCCAGGGACCGGCACATTGGGGTCGTGGCAGGCGGGAAGTTCTACGTCTTCGGGGGTTTCGACGGTCAGTCCAGGGTGAACGACCTCCACGCCTTTGACTTCGAGACCAGCACGTGGTCGGGGGAGCTGCACGGGATGCAGGCGGGGGAGGACGGGACCGTCAGCGCGCCCCCGACCCCGAGGCACTCGCACGCGGCGGTCGTGCACGAGGATAACGTTTATGTGTTTGGGGGGTACGATGGGAGTTACAGGTGCGACTTCTTCAAGTACGACACGCAGAGAGACTCATGGAAGCAGGTGAGAAGCTGGGGAAAATCTTCATGAGAAGGAGTCGTTTAGACCTATCCACCGTCTAGGGCCTCGTCCACTAACGCAAATCCTTCCTCGGCTCGGCTCACTTGTCCCAGATCGTAGGCACGGGCAGGGTCCCTCGGGCGCGGTACCGTTCGACTTGCTGCACCCAGGACAGCTGCATGTACGTCTTCGGGGGCCACGACGGCACCAGGCACCTCAACGACGTCCACGTCTTCGACTTCAACCTCAGCGTGTGGTCGGTTCTGAGCTGCGAGGGCATAGCGCCGACGGCCAGGGACTCCCACGTGGCGGTGATCCACGGGACTAGCATGTACGTGTTCGGGGGATCGACGGGAACGTCGATGAACGACTTTCACGAGCTCAGGCTTGATACGTGCACGTGGACTGCGGTGAATATCACGAAGGTCGTCAGGAACCGCAACCCCAACCACACGGGGGGGGGGAGGGAGTTCATCCCAGGTCACAGGTTCTGCCACGCGGGTTGCGTGGACAAGGAGAGCATGTTCATCTTCGGGGGCTACGACGGGTCCCAGCGTCTCAACGACTTCTGGGAGTTCAAGTTTGGGACGGACCTGACTGCCTGTGAGATACCCAAGAGCACTATCCTCGATGACATGGCGAAGTTCGTCGACAACGAGAGCCTGAGCGACATCACGTTCCTGATAGAGGGGGTACAGGTCCACGCGCACAGACTTATGCTCATGAGGTGCGACTACTTCAGGGCCATGCTTGAGGGGGGTTTCAAGGAGTCTACGGAGCAGAGGGTGATTGAGATGAATGAGGTGAGTGGAGGTGGAGGTGGAGGTGGGGGGGGGAGGGGGCGAAGATACGACCTGAAAACTCTAACGCGTTACCCCCCTACTCCCAGGTTCGTCGGGAGATTTTCCTCGAGTTCCTGAAATACCTCTACACTGACTGCGCTGACGTGGAGCTCGACATGGCCATGGAGCTCTTCCAGACCGCCGACAGGTTCGGGGTCGAGAGGCTGAAGCTGATCTGCGAGCAGAAGATGCTCTCCGCCATAACCGTGCAGAACGCTGCTGCCATCTTCTACGCTGCGGACCAACACAACGCAATGGGACTGAGGGAGAAGTGCCTCAACTTCATATTGGCAAACTTTGAGGCGATCAGCAAGACAGACTCGTTCAAGGAGATGGCGAGGATGAACGTTGAGCTGGTGCTGCATATTCTAGAGAAGAGATGATTGGTTTTGAAGGCGTGCGCTCGAGTGATTTGAAGGGTCTTGTACATGTAAAATACTTTTTCCATGAAACTATGACTACCTCTAGCTAGTATTCTTGCCTCTTCTTATTCCCTTAAGATCCCACGTCTCCAGCGCCGGTCTCCAGTCAACATAACATCCTCTGAGTACCTCGATTGCATGGAGTCAGACAGCACGTGGGGGGGAGGACCAGAGATCGTTAGCTTGTCCAACGCCTTTTGGGTGCCGATCCACGTCTACGAGCTGTGCTGGGTGGAGAGGGGGCACCCGAAGCTCAGGAGGGGGGAGAAGGGGGCGGGAAAATGGGAAGTTCGAAGGATGGCGTAATGCGGAAGCCCAAAGTCGCGTCACGTCGCGTCGGGACAGGAGAGGATGCCTGGAAATACTTAGCGGCGACGGCAGGTTCCCGGACCTAGGGAGGGGGAAGGCGAAGGAGGGGAACCACTTTATGTACTTGGAAAGAGTTAAGGGAAGGGAGGAGTAGATAGATGAGAAGAGTTTGTGTTTTGTGTTTGAAGAGAAATGAGCTTGCACTGCTTTGCTCGATTCTTCAAACAAACCCACATTACACAAAGGTGAGCCGCAAGTCTTGTTGATCTTATACCGTCTCCCAAAGCCCGATAGTACGAAGTGTGGCTTATACAGAACGATAGAAGCAAAGTGAGGGAATTATTGTCCCTCAAAGCAGAGGATCTTTCCGAACCCATTACAGTAGAGCTCACACAACCAAACTACGCCGCAGGAAAACAAAAAACAAGTACTATCAGATCACGACCACGATGATTTCTTACGACAACACGACTATACCCACGAGGATCCCAGCTTTAGGGGAGCAAACTTTGAGGCAAAACCTCCCGCTTCGATGTCCTAGTGGCAAGTTGACTGATGGGAACGAGAGGGACATGAAAGGTGAGACAGAGGGGGGGTTAATTTACCGCGACGACGCCGGGAAGGGGTTGTGGTGGGACGAAGACGCTTAATTGGAGAAATCCCTGGCCAACTTCTTACCCTATATTGTCAGACCCTTCCTCCTACGCTCAGAAGACCATTGCCGGCATCTTCACTTCCAGTAAGCCTTACGGGAAACCGTCCTTGCGTGGAAGACCTACATCCGGACCAGGTTTCTTTATGAGGCTGCTCCTCGTGCTTGGCCTTCTCATGGTGTCTGTCAAGGGGGCAGGGGCACCAACACCAACCCAACGGATGCAGAAGAAGGATTTGGGAGGAAGGGCGCTGGCTCAAGAAGGACTTCAGGAGGTACAAGGGAGGATTCTGATTGAAAGAAGTGTTGATGGCATGTCATCGCTTTTCAACACGATCTGCAAGGGTACCGATTCTGCCACCTCCGTCATGACCAACGGCGACACT
>BRYA01000259.1:1512-62855 GCA_030267965.1 Triparma columacea
TGCTTTTGCTGGTATGTACCCATAGAAGTCTGGTAAATCTTTTCTCTTAGCAGGGTCAGTGTCCCAGTCATAACTAAGTGTTGCTGAGGCAAAGCCTGTTGTAATTGCTGACACTGCAACTGAAAGCCATGCTGAAGTTGAGACCTCTTTGTCACTGGTTGCTATAGCCATAAGTTGGATAATCACACCAGGGATGGCTTCAGCAAACATCTCAATCCCTTTCATGTAAGATAATTCTGTCAGAGCATCAATTGCTTGTCCAGCCTCTTGTTTTTCTCCCTTTGCAACCCTGTAAGCATCAACAGCAGGCTTAAATCCGATCAAAATAGGAAACCACTCCATCAGCACCCTCTTCATCCCTAATTTTCTATTTTGTATCCAAACAATAAGTATTTGAATCCCAACTGACACTGCCAAACTTGTCAAAGATGCTTTGAAGTACCCATAGTTCTTATTACTCCGAAACTTGGATGTCACATACACATCAGTCAGCAAATCAACCATGCTTGTGGCAGCACCAACAGTGACCCTTGCCTTTAAGCCTAGGGTAGACTTCATGAATAGTTTCATAACTATTTCCTCAAGCATGGGCCTTAACCACACTTTTTCATTCATGACTTCTTGCACTTCAGTGAATTGATGTGCCCACTCATCTACAGCATGAGCAGCAGTTGCTGTGGTCAACATGACTGCTGTCATTGCACTCCCAATCTCCCACCCCCTGGCTTCCTCTTCACTCTTAACTTCTCCCTCATTTGCCGAACTCCTTTTCAATTTGTTCATAACCACAGCATAAAGCATAGTTCTCATGAAAACATGCTGCTCCGTGATCTCTCTCAGTGCCCTATTGGCAGCAATAAATTCCCTCACGACCTCTACCTTACTGTCCCCAGAATTCCTTTTCCTCACTTTCTCCATCAGCTGCTCTCCAAACCTCCTCCCATCCTGTTCCCCTGCTTCTGTGCTCTGGACAAGGTCAATAAAGTAGCGTTGTGCCTCAGCAGCCTCCTCTAGGTGCCTCTTTAGATTTAATGTTGTTGCCTCCACACTCACAGAACTACCAAGCTCTACCTTGGTGACAAATTCTACCTTGGTTGTCTTCTCTCCCCTTTTTGTGATCTTTATTGCAACTTCTTCAGATGCCCTTTGTGCAGTACTTCTCAGAATGTTCCCTACAGCATTCCTTATCTCTTGGTTCTTCTTCATTGGTTTCATAATAATCACAATAGTATCTTTAGAAATCTTGTGCAGCTTCATCACATTCCAGAACTCCCTATCTCTATGCCCCCCGTGAATTACTGACGCCAACTTCTTCCTTCTTCTCACAACAACTTCCCATGTCCCCTTCTTTGCCTCAACAACCCTCTCAACGTCTCCTGTTGTTTCTTGACGGGCTCTGCTCTCAAAGTCCCAGAAGTAGGCAGCAACTTCTTCCAAACCTGCTCTAACTGTCACTGTTGTCTTTCCCCATCCCTTTCCCTTTCTTTTTACCTTAATCCAGGTATCTGACAGAGGGAATGCACCTTCAACCTTTTGTTTGCCTTCAAGCTCTTGGAACTTGGTATCAAATGTCTGAGTGGACATTACTTTGATTGCACCTATTCCACTTATTATCTGGATACTTTTTGAAGTGTCAATGTTTCTGCTTCTGTCAAACTTCTTCCTCAAGTCTGAGACTTGTGCAATAAACCTTGGTGCAATCTTGTTCATGATGGAAGAGTAGAAAATACCACCAAGGTCTACCTTTGTTGTGAAAGTGACTGATGTTTGTGGCATACCTCCAATAGGGTCAAGTGGCTCAAAGACCCATACTGTGTGTACCTTTGCTAAAACATTCCTAGCCTTCACTGGAAAGTCTTTATAAATCTCCTCTGTATCTGCAACATCAATGATAACTTTGCCGTCATCTTGCTTGAACCAGGTAACTTTACTCCTCCCATCACGCGGAGAAAATCCAGGAATGCCAAGATTCCTCGTTGTTATGTAGTAGAGAGTGTGGGGATTAACATTTACAACCTTCATAGTGGTTATCCCACTCATTTTGGCTTTCTTCATTTCGTCTCTGCTGTTTAGACCGATTATTTCATTTGCTGCACACCTCTCCACACTGGCATCAACCACAGTAGTAGCAACTCCAGTGCAAAGACTTGCCCCATCAACATGGACTAGCTTCATCTTGACCCTCTTATCAGGACTCTTCAAATCAGCAAAATTCCTCCCCTCCTTGCACTTCTCATAAAACTCTTTCCCCTTCCTGATTGCAAGCTTCTCCTCCTCAGAGATATCTTGGGGCTCATTCTTGATGATGTTGGCAAGCGAGGTCAGTGCAGCTTTATCAATCTCATCATCCCGCCTGAAGGAATCCCTGAGTACTGCTATCGTACTTAGTACTCGTGGTATTTTTCTGTCGGCAACTTTGACTGGAATATACCCCCCTGTGTCCATGTATTGGGTCAATGTAAGTTTACACTGGAGAACACCATTATGGTTCTTAATATTATTGGCAGTGAGAACGCCACTTGTTGTTGCCCGTACAAGCTTTCCTAGGTTTCCCCCATAGTCCACCTGCTCTTTAGCTGGGACAAATGCTACAGACATGGTGTCATCTTGGCGTCCCTTCTGCAATAAATATCTCATCACAAACTCTCTTTTGTGTAGAGGGTAAGGGAGTTTCTTGATTATAGCAAAAAGCTTCTCATTGGTCCTTTCCTCTCCCCATTTTCTCATCTCCAGCCTTGCAGGGTTCCCTTCCTCTCGACTCAGTGCCATTCTTTCTCTGCTGCAGTACTCAAAGAACCAAGCAACCGCTTCCTCGGCTGAGCAGTCGGCTACACACTCTGCTCTTCCAAAACCAAGTGTCTTTTTTCCTTTCTCCTGCTGCTTGTACTTGGTCTGCATCTTCACTCCCTCGCAAGGTGACTTCAAAGGCCTCCACTCTCCTTCCCTCTCCCCACCAAAGAGCTTCTCAAACTCCCCAAACACCTTCTTCTGGTCCTCCTCCAACTCAACGCCCTCCCTCATCCTCTCCACCAGAACCCCCCTTACCTCAGCATCAACCTCCTTCCCGTTCCTCCTGAACTTCTTCTGCAACCTGTTGGCCTCAACAAGCTGACTCTTTGCAAGGTAGTCAACGGCTTTGTCCATCACTGTCTTATGAATGCCACTAAATTTCAGATCAACTGTTTGAACACGTGTCACTCTACAGACGTTTGGGGCAATCTCATTGAAGAAGTAGACACCTGTAGTCTCTGCTGGCTCAAATCCCTTCTTACTGAGGTCCTTGAAGCCTCCTCTTGGGTACTCTGCCAGCGGCACAAACCCCAACAAGTATCCTGCCCTGCCACTGCTCAACTTGATTTCCTTCCAAGTAAACCAGGCTTCAAAGAGACGGTCTTTTGCTGGACTAGGCAGGTGAACTCCTTGGTGTTGGTGGTAACTTCTAGTTCCATCAACATTGTTTCTAATAACTCTAGGCAGATTGCCATTTGTCTTCTGATGGCCTCTTGCATAAGTGTAAGTGTCGCCCAAACTTAGCTCTGCCAGCATACCCTCTGTTGACTTGTCCACAGTGACCCCAAAGGCTGCCCACACATTGTCTCTCTCTCTCCACAGGAACTTGTCAATGCCCTCCTTCAGTGTCCCCTTGATTCTCTCCCCTTTTGTGTGAAGTTCCTTCTCTAGGATCCCAACCCTCTCCAACATTGCGTCCTCCTCTCTTGTCAGAGGTGGTACTCTCGGCATGACCTCTTCCACAAAGTGCGCCTTCCTCCGCTCGTCAATGACTGCAGGCTGTCTGAACTTCTTTCTGACCTCCTCCATGATACCTTTTACTGCTGCATACGCAGCCTTGACGTCTCCCTTCTTGGTCCTGCCTTCAACACTAGATCTTGTGGATCTCATACTCTTAAAGCTTTTGAATGTGCGAACATCACCTTCTGGTTTCATCTCTGTTGCTCTCTCCTCTGCCTTAAGAGTTCCCACCATGGTGACTGCAGTTTGTCCAAACTCAAAGTCAGTGAAGCTGAGCTTGCCCTTAATGACACCTCGCTTGACAGTCTTTGTCTTTATTGACGTTAGAATTGCGACAAGCATCGCAGTTGCCTCATCAGAAGGGTTGTCCTCATCAAGGGGTGCCAACTCCATAATGTTTGTAGATTTGTCAGGAGATACGACTTTGACGTCGAGGAGAAATTCGACAAACTTATTCCCGCTGCCGTAGTGCTGCCAGTAGACGAGTCTGTGAATGACTCCTTCCTTTTCGTCATACTCCTGGAGGGTCTTCCTTCGGAACTTGCCCTGCTCACAATCGGTGAGGAGAAAGTCAATGATCTTGTCGCGCTCGTCATGGAAGACATCAGCAAGCTCCATAATCTTAACATCAACGCCGGTAGAATTGTCGATAAGGCCTTCAACGGCTCCTCGGTCTTCCAGAAGCTTGACAAGTTCACCTTGTTCGAGACCAAGGGCTGCATAATCGATATCTACGGGGCCATGTATTGCGGAGTGGGTGTGATTGCAGCCTGAGGAGGATTCAGAGGCGAGGTTGGTCTTGCCGGCATCATTCACGACTCCTGCTTGCTCGTCCTCCTGCTTGGGGCTAACTTTCATGCTCATGAGGGGGGGGAAGGCTGAAAGGTGGAAGGTTAGTTTGGGGATAAGTGAGGTGTTTTTTGAAATGGTATCGGTCGCGGCGAGACAATGAGGGGCAAGAACTGTTGTCGCTAATTAATATACGGCGATTGACTCCAGTGAAGTCAACCAACCCCACCGTCCTGGTCGAGGCACCAAGGTGGATTTGAGCTAAGCATGTATTTTTACATTGCGGTCGTTTCTTCCCCAATTTACGTCTCGTACCCCTCGAGCTTGGGTCTCCATACACATTCTTACCTTCAACGAAGCTTACAGGGGCTTATTCTTGGGGTTTACTTTGGGCTGAGGACGGGAAGGGGAAAGGGGGGGAGGTGGTGAGGGATAAAGGGTTATATATTCGTCAAAGGACCTCCGTAAATTTCCGAAGTAGGACAATGTTAGCCCTGGAGTGTAACTAAAATCTCCGTCGGGCATCTCATGAAGCTGAATAATCCATGGATCTGGAATTTACTGGTTTCGGGGGAACTCTTCTGATTTTTCTATATACGGCCGAATTTGTGTTTCTTATGCATTAAACGCGCCAACTAATAAACAGCGGTCACTCTCGTACGCCTTACCTAACAGTTTTCGCTATTCTTGGTTCTTTTCCAAAAATAAAAAATTGATACAAAGTTGGTTGCATTTACTATTTACTAAACTCCCAGGGCCGTCCCGGTGCCCTCCCTCATTCGCCTTCGGTCGCCAACGCGCTGAAAACGCCATAAAAAGCCAATGTATTTTCTTTCCGCAACGACATGAGATCTTCAGTCAAGGATCGCTTCTTCCCAAGGAAGGGGGAGGAGTGAACAGGAACGGGAACGGATGAGGCGACCGAGGGAACAACACGGTAAGATGAGAGACTTTCTGCATACTTCGGGGAGTTAAGGACTTCTGCGTGGGGGGGCTTGACGGGCTGGCAGCAAGGCTGGAGGCTCGGAAACCCTAAGCTAAAGACTTTACTTTACATTACTTTACTTTACTTAAACATTCCGTTGCTGTCTGCCATCCAGCCGAAGGCACGATTTCTCGCCTCTTTCTTGAAACTTCGCTTTCGCAAAAGATGTCGCCATGTTTGATAACTTCAGTTCTTGATGTCACCCGCTCTTCAGGACATAGTGCTGCAGTGGAATAACAGAGGTATCCGAAGCTCTCAATGTAGTTGACGAGCTCAAAGTTTGTCGTTTTGAGCATTCCTGGATTTAATTCTGCTTGAATCAAGCGTGGTCTGCTCCCTTCCGATGCCAAGAGATTAGCTGCTCCTCGGAGAGCTTGCAACTCAAAGCCCTCGATGTCGAGCTTTACTAGGTCCACTGGCCTATTTCCTAAATTCGAGAGGGCTTCGTCAATTGTGATTGCCTGGACAACAAATCCGATACTATCGTTTTCGGCCTCGACGCATGTGGCCATCCCAGAATTCTTCCCTCGCCAGCCTTTTGACACGTGTATTTGTGTTGTTCCTTCTCCACCGCTGTGTTCCACTGCTGCGGCTGGGATAATTTCGATCCTCTCCTTGAAACGCTCGTCATCAATGTTCAGAAGCACAGTCTGGGAGGAGGGGTATTGGGAGGGGAGGGGAGGGGAGGGGATTAGAACGCTTGCGATGCCCCACGCCTCTCCTGTTCTCTTCTCACCTGGCAAAGCTTCGGAAAGTTTTGTATGCTAGGTTCTATCATAATGATTTTATCGAACCCTAGCGAAGCCGCTGCGAACCCGAACGTTCCTATATTTGCCCCGACGTCAACAACGATGCCCAGGGGACCCTGCTCCGCAAACAGACGTTCAAGGAGATCGACATTTGTGTAGCGTCCATGTGCTTCAAGTTTCGAGCTTATGTGCTCTACGGAAGGATCGTGGGTCGCTTGTATGAATGGTTTGTGATTGCTCGTCAAACCTGGAGGATCCAATGAGAGCAAAAACATTGGCCCTCCAATCATGCCCACATAGTCACTGCTGGCATCTGCGGTAGGAGACCGAGCACATGAGGCGAATTGACTCTCTGTTGTTAGGGATGGCGCCGATAATCGCATTCCAACGTCTCGCCTAGCCATCGTGTGTGCAGTAACTATAAGATTTGAGTACTGTATGATTAAAGGCAGGAGCTCTGTCTTCCTGTCCCTGTCCAGACTCGCAAAGAGATAAGTAAGAAGGCGCGTTCGGGGCTCTTTGTCGAATGGCAGCCCTATTTCAATATTACTTGGCTTGTCGGATACCTTTGTCAGGGTGAAATTTAAGCTCCCCGAGTTTGCATCGATGACAAAGCTGATATCATTGACTTGAACTCTTCGTTGATTGTGTTGGTCTATAGCAGGCTTCCCCTCGTCGGCTAAAACTCGGCTGACCAAAATTACGAGAAACAATATCACCAAACTCATTTGCACTGGAAGAGGGTTTTTCGGAAAATGTCGCGAAGTGAACAACAAGGATTCTCTTTTTCGGCCATGACGATGCACCTGCTTCTTCTTTTTTGTATCTCGTTGTCTCTGCTAGTCGGTTCGGTCGTTGGAAATGCCCCCGAGATTACACGTTATCCCAGTTATAACAATGCCCTCAATGTCCTCCCTGTCCTCCCTCGACAACATTCTCAAGGGGGGACAGTTTTCTACCTCGGGACATTTTCGACTGAGGATGAGTGTGTTGCCGCTTGTATGTCCTCTTCCACCTCTGTGAGCGGCAGTAGGTGCAACTTCTACGTTTACTTTCCCTCAAATCCAAACTCCAAGGCCTCGTCAAAGGACAAGGACTTCCTCAACCAGTGCTTCTCGATAACCTCGCCTGGCTTAAATCCGTCATATGATGAGACTGCTATTACGGGACAGCTGCATTGGGGTTGTCGGGGCGATTCCGACTGTTCGTTGAATGGGCAATGCATCAAGGATACAGGCTTCTGTGAATGCCGTCCTGCCTGGAAAGGCGAGCGGTGCGAAATTCTGAATATCCTCCCAACTCCCCGGGACTCCGGGTACAGACGGATGGATTTGAACCCCGCGACGAAGGAGATGGCCAACACTAGCTCGTGGGGGGGGGCTGTCTTGCCGGCCAAGGATGGCTCTTTCCACATGTGGGCCAGCGAAATGACAGAGCATTGCGGCATCGGAGCATGGAGCCAGAACTCGCGCATCGTGCATGCGGTAGCTCAGTCTGCTGGCGAGCCTTTCGAGCGCAAGGATGTTGTGTGGGAAGTTTTCTCGCACGAGCCTGAAGTTGTCCCTGGACCGAGTGGGGAGTACGTGATGTACTTCACGGCGCAGCTGCGGGGGCAACACGGGGACTGCAACTGCTGTCGAGAAGGCGAGGGTCCATGCGATGGAAGTACTGGACCCGGTGACTGTGGGGAGGATGAGTACGAGAATCTTGGAAACAGCGACCCAAGTTGGCTGTCTTACACCTTCGACCCGAACGGGAATTGGAGCGAGCCTGTGCAAATATTCAGTGACTGGCAAGGATCGGACACAAACTTTGCTCCCGTTATTTTAAGCAACGGGAGCTTGGTGGCGCTGTGGAGGGAGTGGACTGTTCGAGGGGGATCTCGAATGTATCTTGCCACGGCTGAAGACTGGAAGGATCCTAGCACATACGTCCGACACGAGACTGAACTGTTTCCTGATTTAGGAGCTGCCGGTACGGAAGATCCGTTTCTTTACCAGGATGAGGAGGGGAACTTTCATGCCGTTTTCCATCACATGTTCGGCACAGGGACTGAGGACCAGTGGTGGCTGGACGCCACTGGGGGGCACGCGTTCAGCCCTGACGGCTTCCAATGGACCTATACTGGCGTTTCTTACGGGGATCCCCTGGCACGGTACGACACCTTGGAGGGGCAGGGGGCTGAGGTTGAGTTCGATGATGGCACGAGTTTCAAGTTCACGAGGTGAGAGTTCCGAACGTCGAGGTTATCTATCCCATCCCCAACAACTCGCTCAGCTAACCGCCGCTCCTGCACAGGCTAGAGCGACCGCACTTGTTTTTGCCGGAGGGGGGCTCAAGGGTGACCCAAACTTTATCATTAACGCGGCACAATACGGACGTGGAACTGATCCTGGAACTGGGGCAAATAATGATGATGCGTGCTACACCCTCGTGCGGCCCATTAACGAGTGAAGCTGGTGAAGTACCCAGTGACTAAATAAATATAATGCGCGGCTTTGCTGCGCGCTACAATTTCCTTTACAAGTTGGGTCGCTATTTTGGTGGATTGTTTCTACACTTTCCATGCCTTGGCTCCCCCCCCCTCGTTTCCACGCACCCGTCCACCCTTCCCTTTGTCCCCCTCCCCCCCCCTCCCCCTCCCCCCTCCTTCCTTCCCTCCTTGCCAATACATGCCGTTGAACCTTTAGACAACGAGCTGCTTCATGAGGCCCTTCTGGTGTTCCAGGACGACATTCTCCATCTTCCTGTACTGTGCGATCATGTCCTCGACCTCCTTGGCGTTGGCAATTTCTTCTTCGTCCATCATGGTCTCGGTGTTGCGGACCTCGGACTCCATGGCTTGGATCCTAGCCATGCCGTCCCTCCTGGTCTTCTCGACCTTCATGAGTTCCGTCTGGGACTCGAGCAGGTGGCTCTGGGCCTGGGAGGTCTTCACGGAGGCGGCGTTTCGGAGGTGAGTGGTCTTCTCCTCGTACTTGTTGAGGCCCCTTTCGGCGTCCTTGGCGGCCATCTCGGCTTCGGCCTTCTTCTCCTCGTGGTTGGAGAGGCTGCCCTGCGCTGTTCTGATCTCCTCCTGTGCATTCTGGAACTTGCCAACCTCATTCTCGACCTCCTCTAGGGCGGTGGTTGCCTTGGCAACATCCTTAAGGGCCTTCCCGGCGTTAGCGGCGCAGGTCTTCATCTTCTGGGCGTCGCGTTCGAGCTGGAGGGACTCCTTGCGCTGCGACGAGGGGAGGGGAGGGGAGGGGAGGGGAGAGGCGGGGGAACAAAGACCGAGGTTTTTGCGTTAGCGTTTAGAATTGTCGTAATGTCCTCGCTTCCTTTCTTTCTCACCTCGTTCTCGAGCCTCTCGGTGGCGCTGCTCATCTCCCTCTTGACTCTCTCGGGAGACTGGACGATCTGGGAGGAGAGCTTCTTCTCATCGGCCTGCCCCTCTTGAATGGCAATGGAGATGGTGGCGTTCCTGTCCTTCAAGTCGTTGGCCTTCTTCTTGAGCTCTCCGGACTCGTGCCTGATGGCGGCCTGCTGCTTGTTGAGAGCCCCGATTTTAGTCTCGATCTCGGCGCACTCCTCCTCGACTTGCTCAATGATCTGCGATGAGCGAAAGAGATCGGGGTGATGGGTGAGAATAGAGCCGGCGGTTGGGGGGGGGGGGGGGGGGGCAGTATGCGGAAGTGCAGCCGAGGGGTTATTGCAATGAGCGAAGCGAGGAGAGACAACGAAGTGTGACGTCCTTTGTCCCCCGTTCAACCACTTTACATCACCCGCTGCCTCCCTCGCTACCTCCCCGCTGCCTCTCCCGCTACCTTCTCGACCTTTACCGCGCACGCTAAGACATCCGATATATATTAACACAACCCTTTCCCTCGCATCTCACCTTGACCTCTCCAGCAGACTGCTGCTTCAGCTGCTCCAACTGGCCGTGGAGGGAGCCGTTGTCCTCCTGGGTCTGGCGAAGCTTCTCCATGATGCCCTCGCGCTGCACATTGAGCTCCCCGTACATCTGGAGGCGCTCCTCCCTGAACTTGGCAAAGTTGATGATTCCCGAAAGCTGCCTGCGCAACCTCTTAGAGTTGGGGTTGGTGATGTCCTTGAGGCCAAAGTCGACAATTCCGCAGATGGTCATCATCTTGCTGCACGAGCGGAGGTAGGAGAGCTCGGGAATGGAGTCCTCATGGAGCTCAGGGTAGTTGAGGGCAGACAGGCCGGCGAAAGCAGGCTGGGACATCTCCTCACGGGTGACTCCGGTACAGAGCTCGATCTGATAGAGGAAGAAAGGGTGATAGTAGGAAGGAGAGAGAGCGGGAGGGTGAGAATGGGCAAGCAGGAATGGCAGGAGGGCCCAATTTGCACAATCCTGAAAAGTGGTCGTTTGGATCGATTGGCCTTGGGTGTGATTTAAACCTCCTATGCGACGACTCACCAAGTTCATCATAGCCTTCCTGATGGCTGATTTGTTTTTCTCGGGCTCCATGAGCTCAGCTTCCCCCAGAGGGATCTGAAGCTCATGCATACACTGCAAAATCTCCCCCGACTTGAGCAAGGGGAACGAAAAGGTCTGTTGCTTCTCCTCCCTCTTGTTCTGCGAGGCCGCAAGTGAGCTGCGAGCGGTGCTGTTGTATCCTGAACCAAATGCTGACATGTTAGACGTTGATTTTTGACGTAGACGTAGAGAAAGTGTTCAAACTGCAAAAAACTGGCTTGGGAAGTGGGCTCAAAATGCTCCTCCTAATTCTCTCTCTGAGATTTCAGAGCATCTCGGCCAAATCAGAGAGTGAGTCCTCCCTCCCTTTTCTCCCCAAAAGACGAATATTGCGGTCATTTTTTTACTCGTGAATAGCAAAAACCTCGTGAACCTGCTGTGTGCGAAACACTGACGCAACTGCTTAAGAACCAGGCCCAAAAAGCCTTCCTTCACCAAGAGCCGCCTCGTTGGATCGTTCCTCTCCTCCCATTTCTGGCTCTCTTGATGTATATATACGTACCAATGTGAAGGTTTTGTGTCATTGGCTTGCTATTATATGATATCTTACGCACAAAACCTTCCAAAGTTTCTCTTAAAGGTCATCATTTTGACACCCTGTCGTCCATTGGGCAATGCTTGGTGTGCTTGGGATTTGCTTGGGGGAGGGGCTGGTGGAGCGAGCGGCAGATGGTGGTATTGACTCGGCAACTGACTCTTCCCGCCATACCTCCCCCCCCCCCCTGCCACCCCCTCCCCCCCCTTGCAGTATTTCATCATGTTTGCCTTCCGTCACAAAATGGAGATTGCCCTCCTCATCTTTCTCATTTTTATAGCTTTCGCCTCCGCCGCCTCGCCCACCACAATGTGGGTCCAGTGGACTACCCTGGCGGTCGTTGTCTTCTTCGGCCTCATATTTGACATGGCGTTCACTGACGATTCCTCTTTTGTTTTCGACCCTGATGCTGACAACTGGCGCAGGAAGACCGAGCGCTGAGGGGGGAGGAGTGGAGGTTGGGGGTGATGGGGGTGGACAGGGCGCGCCCCCCCTTGTTTGTTAAGTATGCTAGTTGGGGGAGGAAGATGTGTGGAATTGAAAATGGGGAGGAAATGGATGATGATGGGTGGACGATGAATGTGGGGCTTTGGGACTTTGTAATGTTAAAGCGTGAGCGCGCCGCTAAGTAATAGCGCGAGAGTTTGTTCTCAACGATAACGTCTTCTTTTTGCCTTTCACCCTCTCTTCACTGTTTCTGTCGCTTGGCGTTCTTAACACCCTTATCAAGCCTCCCACTTACTCCAGCCTGCTTACCCCCAAAATTCTTCTTCTCCTCCACCTCAACCACAACCGCGTTGCCTATTTCTTTGACCCCCTTCACGTACCTCGCCTCCACCTTGTCCTTCACCTCCGCATTCTTCTCCATATAGTACCTATAGTCTCCGGGGTAGTTAATGATTTGTTTTTCTTCGACAGCGCAGATGGTCGTTGCGATTTGGCTTATGAAGTACCTGTCGTGGCTAATCACCAGGATGCTCCCGTCAAAGTTCTGGAGAGCTTCCTCCAACATTTCCTTGGCGGGGATGTCAAGGTGGTTCGTCGGTTCGTCTAAAATGAGGAGGTTGGCCGGCCGCAGCATCATACAGCAAAGGGACAGCCTTGCCTTCTCCCCCCCGCTGAGCTGCCCGACCTTCTTCTCCACTGTGTCTCCCTTGAAGAGGAATTGCCCCATGAGGGCACGGAGCTCATTATACGAGTGGTTGTCACTTGCTGACTGCACTGTTTCGGAGACAGTCTTGTCGAGGTCCAGCACATCGGCCTGGTTTTGTTCGAAATAGTTTGCAACAACGTTCATACCAACGAGCCTCGCCTCTCCCTCGATAGGCTTCTCCTTCCCAACCACCAGCCTCAGCATTGTGCTCTTGCCGCTCCCGTTAGGGCCCAGGAGGGCGATTCTGTCGCCCTTCTCAATGATCATGTTGGAAGCCTTGAAGAGCGGGTTCCCCTCGTAGCCATGAGTGACGTCCCTCACTACGGCAACCTCATCACTGAGACGAGGGGCTGGGGGGAAGCGGAAGCGGAAAGGCTTCCCGGCGAAGGGAGGTTTCTTGACGTAATCCTCGCTGCGCGGAAAGGGTTGCGTTAGTGGAATATTTTTATGACCCCTCTGCTTGCCATCGTCGTCGCAGTGCTGCCGTACTTTGTACCCTCCATTCTCACCTCGCCATCATTTTCTCGAGGCGCTTCTTCCTCTGCTCCACAGCTTGGGGCTGCTTCACCTTCATTTTTTGCATCCAAGCCCTCTCCTCCTTGATCTTTTTCTCCTGGCTGTCGTACGCGTTCTGCCAGGCTTTCATCTTGGCCGCCTTCTGCTTCAAGAAGCGGGAGTAATTACCGTCGTATGTGGTGGCAAGGCCGCCGTCGGTGTCGACAATCTTGGTGCAAACCTGGTCCAAAAATTCCCTGTCGTGCGAGACGATGACCATGGGGATATTTTGGTTCCGCAAGAAATCCTCAAGCCACTCCACGCTCTCCATATCTAGGTGATTGGTCGGCTCGTCGAGGAGAAGGATGTTGGGGTCCGTTAGGAGAACCTTTCCAAGTCCAATACGCATCTTCCATCCGCCGCTGAAAGCTGAGACGGGGAGGGTTGCGTCCACGCTGTCAAATCCCATGAGGTCCATTGTTTTCTCGGCCCTGCTATCTAAGGCGTTCACATCCTTCGCGTCGGCCTTGGATTGGAGTTTCTGCATGCGGTCTAGAATGTCCTGCATCTTATCGGCGTCTCCAGGATCGCATTTCTCGAGCTCATCCTCGCAGCTGGAGGGAAGGGGAGGGGAGCAGCGACGTAAGGAGGTTACAATGTTAGCGATAGCGCGAGCGTGCTGGCATATTCTCGCCACTTCGGTCCTCCATTCTCTTCGTCCATTCCTTTCTCACCTTCTCAGGCCCGACAAAATTTCATTCTCTTCCTTGAAGACACTCATGAACTCTTCCTTTAAGGATCTGGTCATGACGAGCTCGTCAACGAACTCCTGCCTGAGAACCGAAACTCGAAGGTCAGAGGTAGACTTGACGACATCTCCCGCCGTCGGTTCGAGCTCTCCATCCAAAATCTTCAACTGGGTAGTTTTCCCCCCACCATTGGCCCCCACAAGGCCAACCCTCTCGCCCGTCTTCACGTCCCATGAGACTCCCTTGAGTACCTCCTGATTGCGGAAGGTCACGTAAACGTCTTCTAGCTTGAGGGAGACAAAGCCGGGCTGCACGCCCTCCATCACCCTTACCCTGGGAGGGGGGCGGGAGTTCCGCATTTTCTCCTCGAGTGAGAGGTTGGCGGTTTCGAGGGGATTAGCTGAGGCGGAAGCTGGGGGGGAATCGTCGGGGAGGACCTCAGCCTGGGGAGGGGGGGGGGAGGTAAGTACAAGCTGGAGATAAGGCAAAGGCCCTTGAGAGCATCGTCTTCGAGAAGTTTGCGTCTCGTTGGGTTCTCACCTCGTCCTCGGCGTCAATGTCACCTCCCTTATTCTTATTCTTCTTATTTTTTTTGCCCTTCAAGAGGGTGGAGGGGGGGAATGTATGTGAAGTGAAGTGAGATGAGTGGCGATTAGAGGGAGTGATTCATTATATAAAAAGAGACGATTCGCGACTCGTCCAGCAGCTTATTCCATTCCTTCATTCTCACCTTCTCCTTCTTTTGCTTCAGCTTCTCCTCCTTCTTCTTATCCTTCTTGTTCTTCTTTCCGCCCCCCATGATGAAGTCCAATTCATCTTCTGCTGAGAACGAAGCAGATTCATCAGAGGTGGCAGCCGCAGCATCCTCCTGCTGCTCCTCCATCTCCTTCTCCTGTTCCTGCTCCTTTCCCATAACTTCGCCAACCACAACTGCCTCCTCCGCTGCAATCTCAATCTCCTCCATCGATATGCTACCCCCCCCCGCCCCAGACTTCTTCTTGGCCTTGAGCCCAGCCTTCATCATTTTCTTCCTATCCTTAGCCGACATTGGCTCGTCCTCGTCATCAAAAGGGAGGGATGAGGCAGCAGGAGGAGGCGCGGGGGGGGCCTTTTCAGCCTTCTTCTGCAACTTCATTTGCTTCTTTAGCTCCTTGCCGCTCAATGGCGCGTCATCCTCGTCACCAAAAGTAGTCTTACTCCCACCCACACCTCCCTCAACGGCCACACCACCCGCCTCCCCCCCCTCAAGCTTCTCCAGAGCCTCCAAAGCGGCCAGCTTTGCAGCATTCACGTTCCCCTTGGACTTCTTCTTTGCAAAAAGACCAAAATCAGTCCGAGATGGCCGTAAAGGATGCAAAGAAGACGTTGGATTGGCTTTTGGGGGGCTAAAGGACGGCCCGATGCATGATGCATGAAGAATCTGAAATGGAGCAAATTGACGTGTGGGGTCAAAGCAAATCGCGAAAAGGACCAAGAAGAGGACACAATGGACGTTACTGCTCGCCATGAAAACTTGAGACCAACGCAAAGTAAAAAGTAGAGGTTTCCTTGGTTTGAGGAAATATGAGTGTTTCTCTGGGGAAGAAATTTGTAAGAAAGGGGACATTTATTGATGAACTACCGGAAGACTTTTATGGGCTTCCACCATACGTCAATTTGCAGCGGTGGTGCTCTCGTTTTTCTACCGCAAATAAACTCGCAACTTGAACTTGCACTAAAAGGATATTTTATGACTAATTTAATTTCATGAAGTTACTTATCTCATATAGAGGTAATCAACACATTTTGTGATGAATGGAACGAATTATTTTTGAGCTTTTGAAATTATTAATTAGATTGCAATATTTAATCCAATTTTATTGTATTTTTATATATGAAATTGATAAATTGAAATTTACAGATCACAATTATCCTTTTATCAGCATGAAAAAGAATAATATTTTTACAAAATGTTTTTCTTTTATCAATATACATAAATATAGTAATAAGATCAAATTTAATATTTTTATAAGGTTATTAAAAAGTTTAAAATCTATTATAATGTACTTTGATTTTTCGAAATTTTTATGTCGGTTTTTATTGGCTTGTTCTACTCGTTCTCATGGGTTTTTGCGTCCAACCCAGCTCACAACTTCTCAATCTTCATCCCGACAACCGATTTCTTCTTTCTAAGCACCGAAGATGTCTCAAAATACCTTTTCCCAAGTTCTTTTCCATTCTTCTTCAACCAAAAGCCACTGCACTTGACTTCCGTAGCAATCCTGAATTCTTCGGAATTCACACCAACAAGGACCTTTTGACAGAGCTCGACGCCAGAATTTCGTATCAACTGTCCCCATGGGATGCAAGCACTCCGCAGCTGTGCTAACGGAGCTTCAAGAGACGTACTTCAACGATGGGAGGGTTTCTCATGGGAGTGAGCATGTTCGGATTCATGCCCAGCAAAGAGCTAGTGAAGAGAGGAGGGGGGAGCAACAACTCTTCCGCACCGGAAACTTTGAGTCGGATTTGCAAATCGCCATTCATCGGTCTCTCGCATCCAGCAATACCTCCACAAGGCTCAGCTCCTTCCTAGATAAGTCGACACTGTCGGAGAAGGACTTGAGTATATTGCGAGTTTACGATTATAAGACCCCCCCAAAGTCTCTCCACAAGTTTTCCAAGTCAGCCAAGATGACGTCCAACGTCAATGGCAAGAGAAACGTCTCACCCTCCTTCTCTCCCACATCCTTGTTTGGCCTCCTCAAGAAGGGGAAGCACAAGTCTGGGTCATCTTTGGACATCGCTGCCCTAGAAGATGGTAGGGAGCGGGATACAGACGCAGACGCAACTGTTTTTCGCAAAGCTAAAAGGAGCGGGAGCGAGGATACTGTGTGCTTGGATGTAGACAATGAGAAGGAGTTTGACGAAAATGATGACATCAAAGGTGAGAAGGTGAAGCCGCGTCCCGTTCCCCCCTCCCTACACACACACACACACAGCTTTCTTACTCTCATCTCCTCCGCCCCCTAGCATACGAATACAATGAAGCGTTGTCACAGATCAGTAGCGAGGTTGAGCCGGAGGTGAGATAGTAGGACAACATAGTAGGACAACATAGTAGGACAACATAGTAGGACAACATACAACCTATTACCTCTCAACCTCATTCAACCTCATTCTTACTAACTAACCACCTAAACAATGCAACACTATCGCCGCTCCTCTCCCCCCCCTCCCCTCACAGCTTGAATGCTCGATATGTTGGGAATCCATCAAGGACGGCGACAAGATGTTAATGCTGCCAGGGTGTTTGCACGTTTACCATAGTGAGTGCGTAGGCCAGTGGTTAGTTAATAAAAGCAGCTTATGCCCGATGTGTAGAAACGATGTTGGTCCGTACTGCAGGGGGGAGAAGACCATGGCTGCAAAGTTTTCTGTCGAGTTGAAACCTGCCGAGATTACCCAGCGAATGTCGAGTGGAAAGTACGAGTGGAAGAAGTTGATGAATGGGGATGACGACGATTCTATTGTTGTCATGTCAGAGAAGGTGAGTGGCTGCTGGCTGATGATGCCTGTGCTGCATACAGCGCCCCCTGCACCCTATGTCGCGCAAGCCATGACATATAGCCAACTAACGCAATCCCGTCGACCATATATCTTCGCTCTTCTCCTACCAGCAACGGAAGGCTATCAACTACAACGCAGAGTTAACTTCAAGGGTGGCAATAGTTGCGGCGCAGCTTCAGATCATCCAAGCGCTGAAGAAGAAACAGGGAGAGAACGAACCTTTGAGCATTAGTACCACGCCGACGGGCGATGTGGGCCAGAAGAACAGTACAGTTGCCCCAGCCCGGGTGGTCGGGTACGCTTGACTTAAAACCCAGAGCCTGGGAAACCTACAAGAACTGATGTGAGAATTATAAATTTTGGGGAAAGCGCGTGCACGCGAACAGCAAACACTTAGGAAGACACCCTGCCTAAGCTAAGCACTTTTGAAGGATGATACATGATTTGATTATTTTAAAGATAACAAACGAGCCCCTCCTCCCGCTCACGCAATC
The DNA here is from genome assembly GCA_030267965.1 of Triparma columacea. Classification (NCBI taxonomy): domain Eukaryota; class Bolidophyceae; order Parmales; family Triparmaceae; genus Triparma; species Triparma columacea. The sequence continues at coordinate 19,247 of BRYA01000259.1, forward strand.
GTCAAGTCATCATTGTAATACACGTGAATTACCGGGACGTAGTAGTCGTCTGGGATGTGGAGCTTTTCAAAGTCAAAGTCCTCATCCGGCACACCGTTGTCCTCGAGGTTCTTGTCCATTTCCATGACGACAAACTTCTCACCATCCGAGGTGAGCCTCTTCCAGGTGTAGCTCGCTGCGTGACCGTTGAACGCAACGTACCTCTCCTGGATCTCGGAGATAGTCTCCTCGCTGCAGACCTCCAGGAGGTGCTCCTGCTGGGTAAGGGTATTGACGACGTTGATCTTCCTGGGCTTGGTGCTGAGCCTTCCAATGATGTAGTTCTCGTTTTTCCACCAAGGAGTCCCAAAGTCGGTGTTCCACTCGCTCGTTGGTTCGGGGGGAGGGACGTGCAAGAATCTTCCCATCGGCGTGTAGGGCAAGGTCAGCAGTCTATCAGGGTCCATGTAAGTCTTCACATCCCCGGTTGCCTTGTCAAACCAGAAGGAAATGTCCTGACCAGAGGCCTCGATGATAGGCTGGGCGAGAGGACCGCGATTGGCACCCAGGAATTCTGACAGATCCAGGACCGAGCCGTGAATGCTCACCCAGCAATCATCAGCAGAGTTGTGAAGGGCGACCTCTGTGCTGTGGAAGTACTTGACCATGGTTTCGCGGGGGATTTGAATTACAGGGGGCGTCAGTACGAGTCAGCTCTTTTGAGAGAGGAGACGATATCTCTTGGAGGTACTCGGATGGAAGAGAAAAGCTGAGGAGGATGGGCAGCGGTTAGTTGGGTGTTGGGTATGGAAAATAGATTGGAAAGAGGGATGGGGGGGGAAAAGGTTGGCCCGCGGGGCGCAGACGCCGTGGAGACGAGACAGAGTTAATGCTATTTCGCGGCGAAAACGTTTTAAAGCTCACCTCAAAAAATTGAGCTCCCAACAACCCCTGTCTTTTTTTTCCTGCCCTCTGCCCTCTGCCTCGCGACCACACCACATCCCTTTCAACAATTAATCCGATGTTATCATTATACGCTTTAATGCTCTGTTGCTGTTTCATCCCCTCCTCCTCCTCCGCTCGCGAGCTCGACGACGTATGGCGTACCTACCTCACTTCCCCTCCTCCCCATGCTATCTCCTTGGCCTCTGACCTTAAAGCTCGGGCGGATTCCCTCGCCTCTGAAATCCAGTCCTCCTCCCTCGCCGTCGATTTAAGTGACATCGACGTCGTGGTAAGCGGCGGTGGTAACTACGATGCCTTTTACCTAGGTGTCCAGATGATGATGAGTAGGTTGGAGGGCCCCAGGATCAATGTCGCCAGGTACGCCGGGGTCTCGGCGGGTGGCATGATGCCCTTCGAGGTAGCTTTAAAGGGGGAAGACGCGACCCTGTTGTCCCACCTCTCCTACGGTGTTCTGACGGAGGAATACTCTGAGCACTATAAGTCCACGCTGCAGGCTGGGTACCTTGAGGACCATCATTGGAGGATTATGGCGGCTTGGCAGACCGAGACATACGCCGACCGGCTCGCGGGTCTTGATGGGCGCGTGATTATGGGAACTTCGTGCTTCAAACCTCTCCCCACGTTGGTTCTGATTGACTCCTACACCGCCGTAGATGACCAGGCAACCCACGCGTTCATGTCGACGGGGACGTACTTAGAGATGTACGGGGGCTACCCGTGCACGGACGGTGGGCTCACTACGGGGGATAAGATGACCCCGCTGTTCCAGGACAACGTTCGTCCTCAGATGGTGGTGGATCTGATGGCCACGGGTGCTAACTCTGAACTTGTCTTCAAGGTTTTATTGGACGACTACGTTGATCTCATCAAGACGGGCATGGACGAGTTTGTTAATTTCGTGACCAAGGGTCAGACTGAGAGGGAGGGGATAATATCATTGTGCCCCGTTGGGTCTGACGTAAAAGATTTCGTGTGCAAGGTGTAGGAGAAACAACACAACGAAAGTAAAACAAGCGGCCCTTTTTATTCCGAACACCAACTAAAATTGTCTGTCTTGGGGTTAGTGTAACCCTCAGCGTTCTTCAACTTCCTCTCCAATCATGTCTCCCCCCTCCCCCCCCCTCGACAGGCTAGCAAGTATAGCGTTCCAGAACAGGTCCACACAATTAACCCACAGCACCCTATGTCTCGCCGGTATGACCGAGTACGTGCAGCAGTGCACCAGCGGCCAGAACTTCCACGCCGTAGACATAATCGGTTTTATCCGATCCTTCACCGCCCCCGAGACCTCCGCCGGGCCCTCGCCGTTTAAGAGCCCGACGAAGGCGATGTATATTGAACACTTTACACCGAGGTATAGAGTCTGGTCCATCAGGATCTTATAGAGCCTATTGAAACCCACTTCGACGGGGAGGATAAAGTCACTCCACTCATAATAAAGGTGGACGGCTGGGCCGAAGCAGGCGCCAATAAGGCCGTTCTTCAGGGTCCTCATCGCGTCGAACTTAAGAGGATCTTCCTTTTTGAATATCGTCTGCGACAGCCAGTCACCCAGAAGGTAAATAACAACGTTGATTGCAGTCTTTGTCTCCATCGGTGCCACCTCAAGCGCGTCCTCGTAGTTCCTCCAGTTGTCGTACGGCATCCTGTACAGGCTTTCCTGGAGCGTCCAGCCTCTGGAGGTTTCGGAGTCGATTGTTACCACGGTGTAGAGGGCGTAGCTGAAGCAGGAGAAGAGGAGGAAGAGATTCAGGAGTCTCTGGGAGGCGGGGTCGGACAGGGCGGAGCCGGGACTGGAGGCAGTGACGGAGGTGGCGTTAGAGATTATGGGCAGTCGTCTGGGTGTATCTATATCTGATGTACTATCTAGTATTGAACTATCTGATATTGAACTATCTGATTTACTATCTGGTGTCTCTGGAAACTCAGAATCATCCTCAGAGGTACAGCGGAGGACAACAGAATGTAACGGACTTGTTATGTAGCGGTACCTATTAAAGCTATTCCAATTAACGTGATTCCTATTGAATAATACAGATTTGTTTGGCAACCCGAATGAAGGGGCACCCAAGTTCCCTTTTGTTGGATTATACATTTGAATATATGAATAACTGTCACATATTAGGAATAAAATAACCAGTGTTATAACGATACGTGATATCATATCGATTTGATTGAAATATGGTAATTTGAAAAAGGATAAAAAAAGGGGAGAAAAAAAGTAAAAGTGAAACTAGTGACAAATTGCACCAAGAACAACGTCAAAAGTGTCTTCAGTGCCCTCACTGCCCTTAGTGCCCTCTCTTCACTCACTGCACTCACTATTCCTCAGCGTCCTACTCCTTGAGTGCTTTTTGAGTGGTCCTTTGATGAGACAGCTCGTAGTCTTCTTTCTCTTTTGTCTCTTATCTCTCTTTTTCAAAGTCACTCCCTTTCAACCTTCTCATACATGTATTCATACTCACATTTATACTCATCAATTTAGAAGAAAGGATAAAGAATGTCAACAAATCACTAAACAAATCACTTCCCAAGGGCACCCCCGAGCTGGCCCAATTATCTTCCTTCCTCCCTCTCTCAAATGCAATAAAATAAACGAAAATGATACCTCAAACGATACCTCAAATGACATCCAATCAACCTCCTCAATAAACCTCTCTCCCAAATCTTCCCTCCTCCCCAAGTTAGTCCTCCTCTCTGTCCCCATATCATGGGGCACCTACACGCCGGTAGTGAAGCTCTTGTACAACCAACCCTACCCCGTACCAGGAATTATATTCAGCACCTGTTACTACGCAGTCGCCGCCGTAACCTTGTTAGTGGCAAAGAATATATTCTCCACCTCCTCTTCTTCTTCCTCCTCCTCTCCCTCCTCCTCCTCTCCCTCTCCACTCGGCGGAGCCGAGCTCGCCGGTTACCTCTTCGTGGCTAACATATTCCAAGTAATAGGCCTCCAAACTACTTCCGCTATAGTCGCCGCCTTCATAGTCCAGGTGAGAGCGGACGAATATATCAAAGCAGTATCGCGACAAACAACAAACATAAAAGAGTCACTAAATCTCACCTATGCGACCGCTTCCGCGACTTGCTTCGTTCATCATACTCATTCCCCTTGCCCGCCGCAGCTGACAACTATCTTCACCCCCCTCCTCGAGGGTCTTCGAGGAGGTGACGTAAAGCCTCGAACGTGGCTCTCCTGCACCGCCGCATTCTTCGGTGTTGTCTTAATGACATTATCCCAGTCAACGACACCTGCCGGTGCTCTATCATTATCCTCTTCCTCCCTCACCGGCGACCTCCTAATCTTCCTAGCCTCCATCCTTTACTCCCTCCACGTAGTCCGTCTCGGTGACATATCTAAATCCTGCTCTCCCCTCACCCTCGCCGCCTCCAAGGCATCCTACGAGCTCCTCTACGGCACCATCCTAATACTTTCCTCCCTCCTCCTCTCCCCCTACCTTCCTCTCCCCTCTGACTTATCCTCCTTCACTACGTTTTTCACAGTATCCCTCCCGAACATACTATCCTCACCAACATCCCTAACACCCATAATCCTCGCAACACTATGGACGGGTTTAATTACCTGCGCATACACGATATTCGCCCAGTCCTACGGCCAGCGTACAATCCCCCCCTCAGACGCTAACCTAATATACACAACTCAGCCGGTTTGGAGCGCTATATTCGCGTATGTTGCGCTGGGGGAGAAGTTGGAGGGGGTGGGGTGGCTGGGGGCGGCGGTTATTTTCGCGGCACTGGGGATTGAGATTTACCAACCCGACCGTGATCGAGGTGGGTAAATGCGTTAAAAAGCAAAACCAAACATAATTTACAACAACACACACAACACTTCTTAACTCCTGAAGGATGAAGCCTTCCTCCTTTGCGTTATCTCCGTGCTTCTCCTCTGCGTCGTCGCTCCCCTTACCGCCGCCCACCTTGTAGATCTCCTTCTATCCCTATCAGTGTTACTTTTCGGTGGGCTCGCAACAGCCGTCCCCTTCTTCGGGCTCGTGGTAACCGTAACTCCCCCAGCCTCACCACCCGTACTACTAGCGATTGTCATACGGCCCCTACGACCCCCAGGTACAGGGATCCGACCCCCCGGAACCGGGCTCCTCCCCCCCACCACGGAGCCCCTACCCTTAGGGCTTCTACCACCAGGGACAGGGCTCCTTCCCCTTCTACCCCCTACACCCTCATCTCCAGTCCCGACTGTAACCGCCGTTCTCTCAACTTTCTTACCCCCCGTTACAGAGCTCTCTAGGTTCCTTGACGTCGATTCGTTCTTCTTCCCTCCCTCCTTCATCCCATCTTCTTCCATAACTGTCTCCCACGAGCTGACGTCAAGTTTCCCCCCCCCCCTAAGGTTGAATCCCATCGGTTCCTCCCTCGCGTACATAACTCTGTCCTCCACCCCGGGGACCTCCTTTATCTGAGGCACCCTTGCGAGCCACGTTACGTCCGTTTGCATGCCCTCCGTAGTCGGTTCCCTCAACATGCTGTTGAACTGCGTCCCAAACTCCTTGAGCCCGCTTTTCCTCATAGTCTCAGCCTGTGCCCAAACGACCAGGTGGTCGTGCTTGTCCTTCATGGCCTTGTACCCCTTGCTTTGGCTCCTCAGTTCCCCCTTTGCCATGGCCGTAACGTGCTGCAGGTTCTTAAGTACCGCGTCCACCTTATCCACAGCCCCCCAAACCCCCTCAACCCCCAGCTGCGATGGGCTCAGCCACAGGCTGCTTACGTCAGTCGCCTCCAGGCTGCTCCTTAGCGCCAGGCTGCTGTGGTGTCCCTCCTCGACAGCCCCGTCGTTCACCCCTTTGACCCTGGCCCAGACGCTCGTCATTACGTCGAACATGCAACGACGGGCCTTTTCACCGACCCGTTGGAGCCGACGGACCTCCTGGAACCTCATCGCGGAACTCCTAGCGTCCTCTGCTGCCATGCCCATCTGGTCCTTTGAAAGGGCGAGCAGACTTTGGTTCTTGTCGTACTTTTTCTTGAGGTTACGACCCTCCTTCTGGGCCTTCTTCAGCTTCTTCTCCATGCCCTCGCTCATCTTCCTGGCGGCGATCAATAAAGTCTTCTTCTTACTGAGCTCCTTCTTCAAGTTCGCGCTGTCCTCCCTCGCGGCCTTGCTCAAATTTATGTTCACCGTCCTCCAGTGTTCCTCCTGTGTGTGAAAGTCCTTCTTACAGGTTCTCAGCTTAAGGAGGTTCATCACGTTGTCCCTCTCTACCTTTGCAGCCCTGCTCTGCACGACCTTGACCCTTCTTAAAAGACCCTTGAGCACCTTGACGCCCTCCAAGAGCCCCCCAACCTGCTCGCTCCCTCCTGCCTTGAACAAGTCATCGTCTCCCAGCCCACTTCTCCATCCATCTGCGACGCCGACGAAGTCGTCCTGACACATCTTCAGCACCTGAGAGCTCCTCGTAAGGTCAAGGGGGGCGCTTGGGGCACCAAGGGAAGTGTCGTCAAAGATGTAGACACTCTTCCTTCTCCTCTTCACCGCCTCATTTCCTCCCGCCGCGCCGTCCACAATACCGTCTGCCGCCCCGCCGTTCCTCAAGAACTGGTCGATGTTATTCAAGCCCGCGTTGCCCTCCTCCACCATCTTCTCAATAGCTAGCGTCAGGTTGTCCTTGTCAACCTTGGCTTGCCTCATCTCCACCTCAACGTCCCTGAGTCTCTTCTCGAGAGCCTCATTTTCTGATTTAATCTCCACAAGCTCATCGCTGGTAGTGCTAAGTTGCACCTCCAGGTCCATGCTCTCCTTCCTGCTCCTCGCAATCTCGATCTCCTTCTCTGACAGCTGGCTCAACCTCTGCTGCCCAACCCTCTCGACCTCAGAGCTCATCTCTTCAATGATTGCGTTGTTCATTTCCTGATCCGCAGTCAAGAGACTGTACTGCTCGCACTTGTCATCGAACTTTTTGTTCATCTTCTCCAGTTCGCTTTCCAAACGAGCCTTCTCTTGCTCCAGGTCAACCTTCACGTCCACAAGAATAGAGATTTTCTTCCGCGCGGCTACCAGACCCTCCGATTCCCTCTTCAAGCTCGCCAAGTCTATCTCGTGGTTCTTCATTTCAAGCTTCAGCTCCTGCTTTGTCATGGAGATATCGTGAGCGAGGCCTGCCACCTCTTTCGAGAGACTTGTAATCGAAGCATTATCCTTCTCCACGTTGGACTGGAGGCTGCCGCAAACAGTTGAGGCCACTCCAGAGATAAAACGTGCCGAGGTCAACTCAATATTTTTGGCGACCAGTTCTTTTTCCATGCCTCGCAATTTGTGGGACAGCTCAAGGTTCTCCAGCGCCTCTTTCCTGTTCCTTTTTTCAAAATTCGCGGTCTTGTTTGTGAGCTCATTATTAATTTTCAAAAGGTCATCGTGAAGTTGGTTGCTTTTGTGTGTCTGCAGGCCGAGCTGTTCCTTTACACCGACAAGCTCGTTGTTTGTGTCAGTGTATTTCTTCTCGAAGACATTCTTCGCGTGCTCCATGTGGTTGAATTTCGTCGTCAATTCCATCCGGTAGTGCTTGTCGCGGTCAATGATGGTGTACATAGAGTGAATCTCAAGGTTTTTCGCATTGAACTCTCTCACTAGTTCGTCCTTGCTCTTCTCAACAGTATCGAGCCGCTGCCGGAGAAAGAAGCGAATCGCGAAAGGAGTGAGAAAAAATGGGCATCGGTGTTTACGGAAGCACGTGCTCTTCCGCCAGCAGCACATCGTCGCTTCTTTGCTCTTCGTCTCATCTCACCTCGCTCAACTCCTCAATTTCATCAAGCATGGCATCTTCATTCTCTTCCATCTCAGCAACTTGCAGCTCCAATTCATCCTTTTTTGCCGCAATGTCTCGTAGCCCCGAAATGATGAGATCAGACTCCTCCTGCAAATTTTCTATCGCCTTCATCTCCTTAACAACCTTCTGCTGGGACGCCTCTAGTTGCTTCTTAAGATCTTCGATCTCAATCTGTAATTTTCGATGGTCGTGGTAGTCTTCGTATTCTTGATCCTTTGCAGACATGGAAGCCCGCTTTTCGCTTGGATGCCCCTCAGCGTGTTTTGGGGATCCTTGTGGGGAGGCAACCTCAGTTACACTTGTCATTGGTTTCGGAACCGGAGTTGGAGGTGGAGCTTTTGCGCCGGTCATTCCAGGGGAACCGCTGATCTTCATGCTCACCCTCCTCATGACACTATCGTTGCCGCTAGAGGCACTCTTATTCTTACCAGTGTTAAGAGAACTGAGAGCTGATATGATGCTAGCAGGAGAGGCCGCCGTTGTGGCCCTACGTAAGCTATTTCTAGGAGTGCTTTTTGCACTACCGCTTTGCTTCTGAGAAGTTCTTCTGCTGGGCGAACGAGATGGCGATGTGGAATTCGTTCTTCGACGAGCAGTACTAGTTCGACGTGATGACAACCCGGCACTAGTTCGACGAGACGACGATCCGAACGAGCCGGCGGAATCGGCTCGTCGGCGACTTGGTGATGCGGAGGCAATGGAAGAGGGGGAAGGCGAGGCTACGGAAATACTTAGGGCAGGGGGGGCCTTTACTCCAAACGAAGAAATCCCGATTTGACCTGAGGAATGGTCTGTGACAGGTATAGAGTTCTTTCTAGGATCATGGGCTATGGCGACAGCCTCAGTTAGCTGGCCTTGGAGACGCATTGAATTCTCTCTTTCAACCCTGAGCTCTTCCTTGAGAACTTCGACATCATCGTTGAGAGTTTCCACAAGTTCTTCAGCGCCTTCGGCGCGTTCTTCCAGTTCTTCGCAGCGCGTGTGAGCCTCGGCGACATCACCCTTCAGCGATTCGACACATGACTCCAGTTCTCGTTGGAGGGCATCGTGATACTCTTGATTCTTTGACATGGTCGCCTTCTGCTCTTCGAGGTTAGCAACGAGGCCGGCTACTTCTTTGGTTAGTTTGTCCTGCTTATTTTGCATAATCTCGTTCTCGGTATCGAAGCTGTTCTGCATTTTGTTTAAGTGCTCCTTGTGGATGGCGGCCATCTCTCCCAGCATCATCTTGCAGTCTTCGGCTTCGACCTCCTCGAGAAGGTGAACGAACGTCTGCCAGATCACACTTGCGATCCCATCAGCCTGCCGGGAGTGCTTGTGAATCTCGGAGATGAGATCATGAAACCCCATGGTGTACACATAGAGCGCCCTGTACATTCTATCAACGAGTTCGGACGGCAGTCCAAGGACTGCAAGTGAGTCGCGGTCAAGAAAGACGTCCTTGAGATTTTTCGCGTTTCGGCTGGATGTAAGTGTGTTGTAGGACATTGGGGAGGTTATTGGGGATAGAGACTCGGCGAGGTTATTTTCATTGGCTTCATTTCTGGGCGATGATGGTGTGTGAGCGGGAGGGGGAGGAGCAAGAGGGACAAGGGAGTAGGGCGACAAACAGGGCTCCATCACCTGAAGCATAAACGCACCTGCTAACAATGCTTTTGTAAGCATCGTTCAACTTCTCTGGCACGACCACACTATGACCCGCTTGAGCAACGACACTGGCCAACCAATCCTCAACTTGCTTATCCAGGCTGCGAAACACCTTGCTAACATTCACCCCATTCGCTGCAGGCACAGATCCATCCTTCTCTCCTTCGGAAGTGTCGACCCTCAAGGGACTACCTTTTTCCAGTCCCCCAGCGGACGATTTATACTGAGTCTTCGCACTAAGCGATACCAGAGAAGGGATCTTCCGTGTAGGACTCTTAGTAGCCCTTGGGAACTTTATTGAGTCAGGGATTGGAATACTTTTATGGCCGGGGTTACCAGAGTGGAAATTAGGGGCTGCAAAGTTATGATGAAGCATCTGTACAAGTTCAGGGTTTCGGGCGTACCCTATATCCTCCAGCCATGCTACCCCCTCCATCGGCTTCGACGAGGGCTCGGCCATTATGGATATTGGCTCACAACTGCTGCTGTTTCTTGCGGCGGGGGCGAAACCAGAAAAGGTCAGGATCCAGAATCGACACAAATCCCATGGGTGCTTGTGTCAGCTCTGCTCCTGAAACCGCGGAGTCTAAACAGTCCCGCCAAGTCGAGGCTAGCCTCAGAGAGCAGCATAATCACGAGTCAGAGAAGATCAAGTTGCTGCTGCTGGGAACAGGGGGTAAGTAAGAATTTTGGATGATCGAAGTGTTGCTGAGTTGCTTTGATGCTTTGTACACGAAAGAAGAACGAAAACTAACATCCGCTCACTCACAGAAAGTGGAAAGTCAACGGTGAGAGTTCGTCGATGTGATGGTGCCCGTTGGGAAGAGGGAGGGGGTATACAAGCCAATTCTAGTTTTGGGGTTCGTTACAACTGTGTTTGGTAGGCTTGTCTTCTCACCTCCGTCCATCACACTCCCTCCATCCCACACCTCCCGCAGATTTTCAAGCAAATGAGAATACTGTATGGCAGCAACAAGACGAACGCTGAACTGGCGCACTTCAGGGATGTGATAAGGACGAACTGTCTCACTCTAATAGTTGTCCTCAACACATTCGTCAAGGAAACGCCTAATCTGCTCAAACTGCTGGGATCAAAGAAGGAGAGGAGTGCACACAACGAAATATGCGATGCCTTTGAAACCTATAAGGAGGGTGCAGAGCAGAGGTGAGGTTGGGAGTGTCACAGGAGTTGAGAGAAAGAGAGAGACACACATTCAGACAGCGGAGAGCCAAGCTAACCGCCTCACTATCACTAACCATCTCCCCCCCCACCCTCCTCCACGGACAGTAACGCACTTAGCTTCACAGTATTCTTCCCGCAGATAAGGTGAGTGTTCAGAGTGTCAGAGCCTTTATAACAACACACACTTTGTATTTTGTGTTACATTCGTTTCTCTGTACACTCTCTCGTCTCCGACATTCTTTGTTGACATTCTTCGCTTCGCTCATCACAACACATAGCGTCCTTTGGGGATCAGCTGCCTACAAGGCAGCATACAAGCGCAGAGCAGAGACGAACGCAATCGATGGTCATCACGTTTTCCTCAACGACATGGAACGCATTGCCGACGAAGATTTCTTGCCTAATGAGGCGGATATGCTCTTGAGCCGTGTGAGGACCGAGGGTGTGGTTACCCACAGCTACGACATCCCAGGCGAGAGGTGAGAATGGACGAGGGACAAGAAAGAGCGTCAGAGCGACGAGTTTGGACTCTACAATGTGGGACACAACAGGCACTGGTATTAAACACGTAGCCAACCTTCCCTCCCCCCCTTCTGCTACTCGCTTTCGCTCGTTGCAGAGGGGAGGTCACAACGTTCGAAATGTATGACGTTGGCGGACAGAGGTACTTCAGGAAGACGTGGCTTCACTGCTTTGATGGTGTCGACGCGATCATTTTTGTTGCGAGCCTGAGCGAGTTCGACCAGAACCTTGCCGAGGACAGAAAGAAGAACAGGATGACAGAGGCGCTCGATCTTTTCAAGAGCATCTGCGAGAACGAGTACTTTGAGGTGAGTGAGCTGCGACAACAAGCGCAGTTTGGTTTCGATGCGAGTTGACAGCGTTGTGAGTTGACAGACTTTACCCTCTTCACTAACTCTCCTCACGACCCTTCCCGAGTCCCGCAGAACACCTCTATCATCCTATTCCTGAACAAGAAAGACCTCTTCCAGAAGAAAATCGCCTCGGGCGATATTGCGGCTGTCCCCGAGTTCTCTGATTACGTCGGGCCGAGGGGCGACTACGACTCGGGCGTAGAGTATTTCATGCTGAAATTTCTCGAGACCAACGAGGACCCCAATAGGGCGATTTACACTCATGTCACCTGCGCAACTGACACAAACAACGTGGAGTTCGTCTGGGCTTCATGTAAAGACATCATCCTCCAAAACAGTATCGGTTCATCAGGGCTATGAGAGAGGGGACAGGCTTTAACATCAGGGTCGGCTTTGAGTGGGTTTGCGTTGTAGCGATTGTAGGATTAGGATCAGAGAAATTTGTCGCTCAAAAAACAGACGGTTGGTTATTTCATCTACCTATCTATTTGGTACATTATTTATCACTCCCCAACTTGTACTCGTCTATGAACTATTACCCCCGCAAACTTCCCCCGGGAATTCAAATCGACGTCTCCAACTGGGCGAATCCGTTCTGAAGTTCTTCGACAAGGATTGGGAACGAATCTTTCCTCTCAGAGTTGTGTTTCCACTTATCTTCGAGGATCATCATCGTCCTTTTGTGCATCGCGATGAGGGAATCGAGGATCCCTTCGGCGCAAATGTCGAAAAGATTGTAGCCGTTGAGGGTGAGGGGGAGTTCTTTGTCCTCCTCAATCTACGTAGGGTGACAAGTAGGAGCGGGTGGGGAGGAGCGAAATGTCAGACGAAGCTAGTGACGACCGTCTATCTTCAGTCGTGGCATTGATGTCACATTAAGTCGTTTTTACGTTCTCCTCGCTCTATCTCATCTCACCTCCTCGAGGAAAAGGATGTATGACTCCAGGTTGGCCATTGGCGACACTACCTCGGTAAGGGCCATGAAGCGGCCGCGGATCTAGGAGGCATGGGATTGTGGATGGGCGGTCAAGTGAGACAGCGAGGGCAACGTGAATACCACGACAGACACACAATACACGCAACACGCACGAGAGTACAACTTCTCACCTCCTCATCAACTTCAGAGCACTTGTCGAGGAAGTTGCAACGCTCCTCCTCCTTGCGCTTGTGCTCATCGGCCATGGCAATCCCCTCCTGCTCAAGGACTTTGTAAGTGTCATAATCCTTGTTTATTCCTTGTTCCAAAGCGACATTTTTCTCTTGGTGGGCTATGGCTTGCGTTTTCAGGATTGACAGGGAGTTGAGGTTCATGGCTGCAGCGTTTTGGTGTGATATTTCGGCAAGGAGGGGGGTGTCAGTGTGGTGGTGGTGGACATCACGGGGGGTTTTAACAGGGTGGCGTGGGTGGCGTGGGAAATGAGTCGAGTAGGAGGAGGGCTATAAACATGGAATTCAACCGACGCCGCGATGCCTAAGACCCCATCAACGAACCTTTCCTGAACTCTCCATTGACCTTTGTCGTCTCTGCGAGATTGCTCTCAAGAGTTTTGCACCTTTCATTCAGCTAAAAGCGGAGTGTTAGAATAAAGATCTAAGCCATATATGACCATAAGTCAACATTGAGTCAAGATATCGTCCAAGTTGAGGACAACATAGGGAAATACATGTCACACCATATCCTCGTCCTCCCTCCGACCCTACTCACCTTCATCTCTTCATCTCTGAGGCCGTTGACGGTCCATTCTAGGTCTTTCAGTTGATTCGTAAGCCCTTCCATGTGATTTCGGATGTGTTTTGTCGTGAAGTGAAGATAGTCAACTTCCTGAGTTTGTGCCTGGAGTTTTGGTCAAAATATGAGCAGATTTGTGGTACTTGTCTTCTCATTCTTACAAATCGCAGTTCCAACACACTCTTTCGTCCCCCTCCCGATGGCTGACCTCGCCGAATACCTCGATAACTTGGCCCTCCAGTCTAAAGCAACAAGGGAGGCGGCCCCCCCACGCTCAGAGAGGGAAATTCCGTCTATGTTGATTACTATTGGTCCACAGTGCTCCGGAAAAACGACTGCAATGCAAGGTGAACGAGGCCAGGAGGTTTTTGACGTCACGATAGACGATCAGGAGGGAGTATATGTGAGGGTGGGGAAGGAGGGGTTCATCGAGCCTAACTTCTTGGGGGCTGCGGAAGCTAGGTTGGCGTCGGACGAGAGCAACATTGAGCAGCGGCTTGTATTATGTAGGCTATTGAACAATATATCTAGGTGAGGTTTTGAGGGGGTGGGGGATGGGTGGGGTTCATGTTGAGAAACAGACCTGCACAAGACCTGCACAAGACCTGCACAAGACCTGCACAAGACCTGCACAAGACCTGCGCAAGACCTGCAGAAACCCTCACATGCCCCCCCCCCCCACCCTCGCTCCCCCATCTCCATATCACACCAACATAACAGTGAGGACTTGGCTTTCATGCTCCCAACCCAGGAACCTCTCAAAACAAAGTTGGTTTTGGCGATCGAGTCCTACATCGAGGAATGGCACAAGACTGCAGAAGAGGGGGATGATGACATTGTCACGACGGAGGAGATTGATATCTTCGACAGGAGTAAGCTTTGGCCCAATGGGATTCAGTCTGCTTCAGCCGCCTTAAAGATGGCGGCAAAGAACAGGGGGCTAGGGGCGGTTTCCTGGGGCAATACGAACGCAAGGTACAGCGACTACGCTGTTGCCTTGGAGTGTGCCGAATACTCCAACAGAAGCGTTCACTTTATCAAGTACCTACCGTCCACTGTCCCCGAGGCAATCTCTGACATCCTCCTCTCCCACGAAAGCAACCCGAGGGGGAAGGATGCATCCAATGCAGTCCTGTTCGGAAACTTCGAAGCACTTGCCGTCAGGAACATCAAGCGGTTCGCGACAACTGGAAGGTACATACCAATTGAGGCCATACAAATTACCCTACGAAGGGTCTCGGAAATGATGACCGAGACCATGCCCCGCCAGTACCTTCTAGAATCCCAGGGAATCGACAAATTCATGTTCGCTTGGGATGCCAACTTATGCGAGAAGGCAGGATTTGCTTTGGGCGGAGGAAAGAGGAGAAACGTAAGGAAGAATGTGCGAAAGCAGGGGTCCAAATCGTATCGTTATTAACGAACGGCGAGATTTTACATTTTTACCATCTCCACTGGCCTCCTCGGTATAAAAGCCGCCCTCCCATCCCCCTTTTTTGCTTTCTGGAAAAACCACTGCAACCATGGACGTCATTAGAACACAATTCTTCTTTTTCTTCGTTTTTTCCTTCTTTCAATCATTGACAACAAACGTCAATTACCCAGGATTGAGTGACCAACGTCACCCCAAATCCCTCCAAAACTGCCCCCAAAACTGCCCTGACTTCCTATAAACAAATCAAAGCATCAAACCTTCTCTCACTCTCGTCCCTGGTTTTTCTTGGAAAAAACCTTTACCCCCACCCCCCCCGTTGCACCCCGCCGCACTAATACATTATCATGTTATCTCAGCTCCTATCAGGGTCAGCTGACGACAATAAGCGAAAGAATGACCAACCTCGATCGTCCCGAAATCAAAGTAACACAGAGAACCAAGATTCACTCAATAAACTAGATTTGAAGTCCCCAGGACAACACCAGCGCGCTTCTTCGAAGAAGGCATGGGAGGGGGAGTTCAAGTCTATACTAAACAGGATAGGCTGGAGGGGGAACAAGAAGAAGGGTTCGAAGGATTCTCTGTCGACTTCTCCTGACTGTCCTGAAAGGAGTGACTCGGATGAAAAGGAAGGCACTGTTGCAGAATACATACCGGGCCCACCGTCGGTACCAAAGTCCAAGAGCGGCGGCATGTTTGGGTTGTTTAAACGGCCAAACTCCTTCGCGTCCAGCTCTTATACTGAAGAAGACGACCTCGATCGTGTCCAACACCCGGCCGCCCGAGATGACGACGACCTCGATTGCAGCCGACACACTGCGTTATCCTCGTCTTCGTATAATTCCTCTTTTGTGCAGCCAGGCACGTCACCTTCAAATCCCAGGGGCTTTTCAAGTTCCAACGTGTATAGCGTCTCGAGGTCGCTCCCGAGGCCAACTCCACAGCCTCCGCATAATATCACACGGTCGAAGTCGCACGGTGGACTTTCAGAAAGCTTACCTTCCCTCTCCCTAGAATCCATCAAGGAGGAGTTCAGCCAGAAGATGTTGAAGTCCTCCTCTTCCTCCTCCCCGATACCCCCTGTTACTTCCGTCCCTGCACCACCCCCCTCTCCTAGGATGATTTCATCCAATTCCTTCGGATCGAATAGTAGTAGCGACTTCGAGCCTGAGCAGGATATGAAGAAGCTCGCCAGCAATCTTTCCACCACCTACCACCGCCATATCGACGGCGGCGAGGGCGACGATGGTGACGACGAAATTCCAACCCCCCAGGCAGGCAATATGTACAGTAGGTCCTTTAGTAGTAATGATACAGGCAGTAAGGGTTCTGACGACAATGAGGGGGCCGTGAAAGGTGAGAAAACCGTGATGTGTTGTGATGGATATTGAATCAATCAACGCTGACCCCCCCCCCCATCCGCCCCCTCTTCATTAACCCCCCCCCGAATCAACCAGGAGGGAACATCTTCGGAGCGCTTTTTGCGAAACCCCAAATTACCACCGCTGACAATAGTCCATCCACCATGCCGCGAACCCCCGAAGCAGAAAAAAACTTTGGATTCGGTGTCATGAGTCCCATGAGGGCAGCCCCCCTTCCTCCCTCTGCTGCTTCGACTGGCCCGTCCAACCTAACGAAATCGATGAAGCTTCATGCCACCTCCCTCACCACTTCCACTTCCCTTCCAAACATTGCCACCCATCAATTCCCTTATCAAGCGGACCTAAATCCGACCCTCCAATCTCGTTCTCCTTCCATGAACTCTAACGCATCCACTTCAACTTCCACTACTGCCGAAGTGCACTTCCCCAGGGACAAGTCTCTCCGAGCAGCCTTCACCGAGATCCACAATTCCCAGCAGTTCGGCCAAGGTGAGAATCACACAAAATCATGATGGAAATACGACGACGATGTTTCAAGCAGACCCTCATCTATCTTCTTTCGTTCGCCGCTATGCTCCTCCTCGTTGCAGACTCCACATCTGCTTTTCTAGGTGACGACTTATCAGTCCACCACAATAACAATTTTGGCTCCTTCTTCAACGGGATGGACAATGTTAGCAGTAGCGGTAACAACCTTCATATTTCTACGTCCGTGAGTAGCTTCTCTTCTTCTCTCCAATCCCTTGACGAGCACAACCCGACCCTCCTGCCGTCTTCAGCTGCTTGTTACCCTCTGTTGCTTCCTCTCGACGACGTCGACGCTTGGAATATCAACAACCAGGGTGACAGTAGAAAAGAAGCAACGCCGGCAAAACATGGCGTATCCAAGCCAGGGAGTCCCCATAAGCCAGGGAGTCCCCATAGGCTAAAGCGTCAGCACTCCAAGGGAATGCTGCAGGAAAATAATTACGTCCTCCCTGCTGTATTGTACCAGTCCTCCAACCAGTGCCCCTCCGCATTCAAATCGTTCCCGAGGGGCGACCTTTTCCAATCTGAGGCACAGTCTCCTTTGCCCCTACCCCCGTCTAACAACTCAACGGCACCCCCTTCTCCCCCAAGCAAACTTCCCTCTGCCGGCTCAATCCCCTCTACTACCGATTCCGACATTTCTGCCACCTCTGCCGCCTTTACCATCCCTGCCAACTCTGCTTCTGCCAACTTATCCACGAGTCCGGACTTTGGATACTACGACGAAGCCAACGACTCCCTCCCCAACGCGTCCTCTCCTGTGGGCGGTCAAACCGGCAGCAGCAGCGCAGCCGGGCCTTTCAAGCCCCTTTCGTTGGGTCATGTGTACATGTCCCCCGTTTCCCTCATTACTAACATCAATATCGCGAACAACCTACAGTCGCGCCACCTGACAATTCAGCAGAACTACCTCTTTGAGTACGATGCCGTCAACAACACGCTTCCCCTCGGGTTTGCACACTTGGAGGACTCGAAGATAAACAAAATTGACAAGGTGTCTTTCGATCTGTCGTTCCTGTCAGGCAACGGAGAGATGCACAAGGCTACGATTCGTTGTAGGAACGAAACACAGTGCATATATATCTGCAATGAGTTGACGTATGCCGCCAACCTCAACATAAACGATCTGTACGAAGTTGACATGGAAGAGGATGACGACGTGCTCGGGAGGGGGAGGTGAGGCAGGGCGAGCGCGACGAGCTACGCGAGAAGGCCAACGAAGGGAGTCGTGGGAAGGCCAACGAAGGGAGTCGTGGGAAGGCCAACGAAGGGAGTGGGGCGCTCCTCCCTTAGCTAACTCCCTTGCTCTTCGCTTCACTAATCCAGGTTCGCTTGCGTGAAGAAGACCACACGTGTCAACGATAACCGGCCCTGCGCGATCAAGATTATCGACAAGGAAAGTTTCTGGGCCAGGGTTGCTGGTGGTCAGGAAAGGAAGGACACGCTGGTGAGAGAACTAACCGTCCAGGCAGCGCTGACCCATTTCGTCAATGAGCATCACTCGAGCGTCAGACCGGTCTTTGTTGAGCTATACGGCGTCTTTGAGACTCAGAAGCACTTGGTTATCGAGATGGAGTGCATGTCAGGGAATCCTTCGGGGGAGCCAGGGGACCTGTTCCAGCTGCTGAAGCAACGGAATTCAAAGCTTGACGAGAGAGATGCGAGCGACTTCATTTTCAACATCCTCATTGCCACCAAAAGCATGCACAACCTTGGGATCGCCCACAGGGATATCAAGCTCACGAACTTGTTGCTCACGGGAGGGGAGGATAGGAAGAATGGCGTTTACGTCAAGCTCGGGGATTATGGGATGAGCAGCTTCGTAGACCCCATGACTTCCCTTCTCTTTGGAAGGTGCGGGACCCCCGGGTATGTCGCCCCGGAGATTCTCAGGGCGAAGAAGAATGAGGGTTACAACAACAAGGTGGACCTGTTCTCTGTCGGGGTCGTCATGTACACCCTCCTGTGTGGTTACGAGCCCTTCTATGGGGAGAGCGACCAGGAGCTCGTGAAGTGTAACAAAAAAGCCAAGATTTGCTTTGACGAGGACTGGGAGGGGGTCAGCAAGGACGCCAAGAACCTCATAAGGTGTCTGTGCGAGCCAGACCCCACCAAGAGGATCGGCCCGGACGAGGCCTTAAGAAGCCCGTGGTTCAAGGGGTGCAGGGTTATTTACAACGCCGTGCCAGACGGGGAGGGGGAGGAGGGAGACATGGCAACTTGTAGTTTGATGTGAGGAGGGAGGGAGGGGGGAAGAGGGAGGGCTTCCCATGCACAGGCATGAACTGACAGACACACTCAACGAACTCGCGTACATTTCACAAACACGCACACACGCACACACGTGCACACACACAACGAACTCGCGTACATTTCACAAACACGCACACACGCACACACGTGCACACAACACTCCACTGCACGCGGGTGTTTTTTTGTATTTTCAGCTGAATTTTGTAATAGAGAATACAGCATACATATATCATAACAAAAACCAAACACCAAAGCTAAGGAAGAAGTCTTTTTTCGTTCATCGAAACAAGAATAGTTTGTCTCGTGCAGTCGTTTGCATCAATATATGTCGTCCTCCGTTCTTAGATATTCCCCCACATCCCCCTGATGGAGAACCACGTTCCCAGTCGGTTCCAGCTCCTTGCACTGCGCCGTGCTCTGGGCGGCCACTCCGAACCCTAATGGCACATCGTTCATGGAGAGGACCACCACACCACCGTACTGAGGGACTTCGTCAGTCATGCGACCAAGGCCGCTCTTAGGCACGTTGTTACCGTAGAGGAACTGCATTTCTGAGGAGGGCTTCACCCAAACTTTGTAGAGGGCGTACTTGTTTATCACATCGAGGGCTGTAATATGGAGCTTAAAGTTCTTTGACTTGGTGAACTTCCCGAAGCAAGTGCCTAAACTAAGGATTGTTTCGGAAGGCAAGGACTGGGAGGCCTTTATGAGGCTCTCAGACACGTAGTAAACCCTATCCTTCTGCAACCTAAAGGCGTGGGCCTCAGAGGGGTTCTTAAGGAGGTGTTCCACGTTCTTTCCAATATATTTACTGAGCTTTTCGAATAGCTTCTTGAGCTGAGAGAGGGAAGCGAGCGTCAGATAAGGCGATTAATGCGTGTTTGATTTTTTTGAGCTCCTTTACCTCATCGATAGTAAGTGGTCTCATCTTCTATTCAGGATTTATTGTGATATGAAAAGACTACGCCGCTAAGATAATGATTGGACGTGCTAGAAGATAACTATTGAAAGGCAAAGAGTCGCGTTTGAAATGCGTATCAGGGTTTTCTGTGTTGGAAGAAATCAATGAATGGTAGGTTGAGACAAGGATGGCAATCTTTTCGCAAAAAAGCAAAGTAAAGAGCAAAAGAATGGGGATCTTTATTTCGCGTATGATGGATGCATTCACGGGCCTTCAGGAGAAAAGAATTCTTTTGTTGGGCCTCGACGCTGCTGGAAAGACAACGTTATTGTACTCACTCAAAGTAAGTGGCAAGACTCCCGAGTTGCCTTTCCAGTCTGTCATCAATAATTCTTTCTCAATCAGCCCTCTTCCCCTTCCGACCCCCCATACCAGCTTAACGAGTGTGTCCACGCTCTCCCGACAGTCGGATTCAACGTCGAGCACGTACAGTACAAGAAGATTGATATGACTGTGTGGGACGTCGGAGGGCAGGACAAGATTCGGAGACTCTGGAACCACTACTACAGGGGCACCGACGCCCTCATATTTGTCGTCGATTCTACCGACCGAGACAGGATTGAAGAGGCACGGAGCGAGCTTCACAAGATCCTGAGCAACGATGAGGTGCAGCAAACCAACAGCGCGGTCCTGGTGTTCGCGAACAAGCAGGACTTGCCGAATGCGATTGCGCCGACGGAGATGATAGAAAAGCTTGCTCTGAGGTCGGTCCCGTGCATGAACTGGTACTGCCAGGGGTCAGTGGCGAGCACGGGGGCGGGACTCTACGAGGGGTTGGATTGGTTGAATAACGTCCTCACGAAAGCGCAGAAAGGGAGGCAGGGGGGGGCGTCGGCACAGCTGAGATTTTAAAGTTGAAACTTTCTTTCGTAGAACGGGGCAAGCTGGGGTGTGAAGGAATGGATTAAAAATTTCCGAAGAAGAAAAAAAGGAAAAAGTGTCGGTTTGGATTTTCTTATATACAAAATTTAACTCTCCACTATGAGCGAAGCCATCAAGGTTTGCGTTCGAGTGCGGCCCATGCCTGGATCCCAGCCTCCATATTTACCGCAATCAAGGACATCTCAAGGCGCTGAAACTGTTGGTTGCATCTCCACCCTCGCCTCTGACACGACAATCCTTTCCCTAACTGGACCCTCAATCACCGACAGACGCAAGAATAGGGAAGACGACCAACCATCTCAACCACAACAACTAAAGACTTACGCATTTGATAACATCCTTCCCCCACCATCAACAAATGAAGACCTTTACAACGAGTCTGCAGCATCAGTTGGTGAGCATGCTCCTTTCTATTTAATACGTACACTCATGCACTCAAACCTCCTCAGTGCATAAAATATTATCACTGGAGCCCTTTTTCCTCCCCATATTCACCCCTCAACCCTCCCCCCCCCCCACCTCACAGTAACGGCTGTCAATAAGTACAACCAAGATGGAACAGTATTCTTCTACGGTCAGACAGGGGCCGGAAAGGTGAGAGCACCCCGGCTTCGTTGCCGCTCCATTTACCTGCCTTAACTCCCTCACCCTCTTACCTTTTTTACCTCCTATCCCCCGCCCTATCAGTCCTGGTCCTGCTTCGGCGACATTCTAACCACCAAGGACCTCTCCTCTATGACAGCAAACGACGGAGTAATGACCCGTGCTCTCCGTGATCTCTATTCAACCGAGTCGCAGCCTAGCCAAAACCACTCCGTCCACCGTGAGGTGACCTTCTTTGAGATTTTCAACGAGAGGGTTCACGATCTCCTCTCCCCCCCCCCAGCTCTCCACAAGAGTATGCCTTCCCTCCCTGTCCGAACCCACCCTACCAAGGGCTCCTACATTGAGGGCATTACCTCCCTCCCTGTCGCCGACCTCGCCTCCTGCCTCAAGCTCGTTCGCAAGGGCTACGCCCGCCGCGCTGTCGCTGGCACTAAGATGAACGACCAGTCGTCCCGTTCCCACGCCGTAGTCAGGCTCAAGACCACCACGAAGGATAATGATCACCCAAAGTCGACCCCAACAGTGACATACCTTACATTCGTAGACCTAGCGGGGTCGGAGAGACAAAGGGACACGGGGAACACTGGCGAGGTGAGAAAAGGGCGAAAGTGAAAGTAGAACGACGATAAATTCTGACACTTAGGCAACGCCCCTTCCCCCCCCCCTCCTGCAGAGACTAAAGGAGGCGTCCTCAATCAACAAGTCTCTTTCCACCCTTGGCGGCGTAATCTTCGCCCTTGGAATCAACAGCCTAAACCCCACTGAGACCCGCCACGTCCCCTTCCGCGACTCCAAGTTAACCCTTCTTCTCCGTAATTCCCTGAACCCCGCCAATTGTAGGACGGTCATGGTCATGAATGTAAGCCCAGATGAACAACAGTTTTTAGAGACTGTGAGCACGTTGAAATTTGCGCAGAGGGTCAAGCAGATTAAGACAAATGACGACGTCGTTGATAAGTTCAGAGCTGATGAGAGCGGCGAGGTGAGAATTCAAAGAAACAAAGTGACAATTCATTTCGAAGCAAACTGAGCTTTCGCCCTCCTCCCCCCCTCCCCAAGGTCGACGCGCTGAAGAAGGAGATTGGGAAACTCAAGATGAAACTCGACAGTGTCAACACCGAAGTTCCGAAGCCCTCACAAACATCGATGGCGACAGCAAAGTATTTACAGGATACCCTACCCAAGATAGAGAGGATGGAGGCCATCACCAGAACGCTGGTGCCTAACTACCATAGGAGGATTATGGAGGACAAACTTATAGACAAGCTCAAGACGGAAAAGATTTCCAGGCTGCAGCGTCGGCTCAGGACCGGCGATGCAAATGAAGAAGACCCAGACTCGGATCTGAATGTACTTTGCTCGGAAATCGACAGGTGAGAAGGACAAAAAAAAATAAAACACACCACGACGTAACCCAACAAGCGCATTCTGACCTTTCAACGCAACCCATTTTGCGATTCGTTTTGCCCACTACAGTCTCAGGAAGCTCCTGAACGAGCCCGACCCGGACGCTGTCATGTACAAATCGCTTTACGACGACTTGCTGCAGTCGAAGTCTCCAATTTATGGCGCGGATTCTGACGAACTGAAAAACCTCCGTAGCCTGACCACTAAACTCATGACGGAGAACCAGAGGTGAGGCAGTTGTTGTTTATACACACTCGTATCCTTCTCGCCCCATTCCTTAACCCCTCTTGTGATTCGCTTCTTTCATCGCACGCTCATTGCACGCTCGCCGCCGCAGCCTCAACCAAGACCTCGAGGGAGCCAGGAAGCAGGCCAGCGAAGCACAGTCCAAAGCGGAGGACTCCACCGCCGCGACCAAGAAGTTGCTCGAGCGCAGACTGAAGGAGGCAGAGGAGAGGGCGGAGGCCGCAGAAGAAGTTCGGCTGAAGCTAGAATCCCAACTCAGCAAGTCCGAGGATACAAACTTGCAGATGAAGAGCAAGATCAACGCGACTACGAACCACGCGGAGAAGGTTCAGCACGAATACCAGACCCTCAGCCTCACTGCGGCCACCCAGAAAAAGGAGGTTGCCAAGCTCGCTGCCTCCCTGACCGCGACGCAGATCGAGCTCCGAGAGAAGACCAAGGACTTCAGCAAGATGCAGCGCGAGCACGAGGCCGAGATGGACAGTCTCACGAACGAGCTGTTCATGGAGAGCGAGAGAATGACTGAGGAGAAGGGAGCCACGGAGATCGAAATGAAGGGGAAGCTGGCAGCTGCCTTCAAGGACAATGCCATTCTACAGCAGAGGGTCAAGGTGAGGGTTGGTAGAGCGAAAAAGCGTACATGCTTCTAAATACTGACGCAACCCCCCTTCGTCCCCACCCCACCCTGCGCTCTTTCCTCTCCCCCCGCTCCCTGCAGAACCTCACGTCTGAGCGCGAGAACTACGAAAAGGAAATCAAGACCGCAAACTCCAAGATCTCTCAGCTAGAAGTCGAAATTGAGGAGACCAAGGCATCCGCGGTCGACCAGAACGAGCAGACCATGGCCACCCACAAGGAGCGTGTCGAAAAGCTCGAAAAGGACAACCTGGCCGCCTACGAAAACGCCGAGAAATGGGAGAGGGCCGCGGAGGAGAACGAGCGAAAGATTGGTTCCACAATGGACGAGGTGAAGCGCCTCAAAAAGAAGAGAGACGACGACGCCTTCGAACTAGAGAATCTGCAGGAGGACATGGACACAATGACCGAGAACGTCAAGTTCCTGCAACTGCAGAACGAGGAGCTCCAGGCTTACAACGTGAGGCTGGAGGAGCTCAACAACCTCGACAATGACAACCGAGAGGAAAGGGAGGACGGGAGCGAGGTTGATGGGGAGCTATGCCTCACGGAGGAGAGGGCGAAGCAAATCCTAGAAGAGGCAGTATCGGCGGCAGAACACGACGCTTTCAACGAGTCCGCTTTCCTCCCGCCCGCAGACTCCAACGAAGGGGTTCACGACGTGTTCGACGAGGAGCTTGACGAGGAGGAAGAAGAAATGTTTTTCGAGAGCCAGCCCGTAGACCTCAGCAGGGACGACGAGAATGGGATTCCGTTCAGCACCCCGCAGACGACAGCGAAGGTTAAGGCGATCAAAAGATCGTCATCAAGGAAGGTCTTTGCCCTCCACAATGAGTAATAATTTGAAACATGAAAAGAACAACAGGACTTCTTTCGATCTTATCACTATTGTTCATAGGGAAAGTGAAGAATCCTCAAAAATTTGGCTGTCTGTTGCAGGATCAACAGGTTGATTATGAAGATGCAGAAGATGGGCAAAGGAGACCGCGACGACGAGTTCGGCACGTCGAGCATCGGCCTTACGACCGGTAAAGACGAAAAGGGCATGGGCAAGTACGCCTTTGGCAGTTGGTAAGTAGAGTCCGAAGATAAGATCCGTTTCGGTTATTTAAGTGCCAGATTTCTTGCCATTAGTTGCGTATTTGGCGCTTCGCTTCCACTAATTGGGGGTATTAGTAGCAAATAATTTCGCTTTAGACGTCAACTTAGCGTTTCTTGGGTTTGATCCTCCAAAATGGAGCCATTGTTGTTTGACACGCCGAGGCGGATGTAACCATGGCAATTTCTAACCCTTTCTTCTTCCCATTCCACCAACCATAGGAGCGTCCTCCTAGCCATTGTCTTCCTCTCGATTGGTATCGCGATTGGTACCTTTGTTGACTCTTCTAGCCTCCCCTTTGGTATCTCAAGCGGAAGTGAGGTGAGTACTAGCAAGAAGCGTTGGCACGTCAGTTCAAACAGCAACTCATCCCTCCCCTTCCCCACCCCCCTCCCACCCCCCCTCCTCTGCTTGTTCCCCCCTCGCTCCATCCTCACCTTGCAGGTTGAAAATGTCGACCTTACAAATGAGATAACTGAGGGAGGGCGCCGCATGATGCTGGAGGCCCACCCCCTGGGGGGACACGTCGAGCGCCATTTGCTCAACCACAACACCGCCTACTACGACACCATCTCCCAGCTCACCGTCGTGAAGGAAAACGGATGGACTTACTCTTTCAACACAGCCTCCTACCACATCAAGAAGGACAACGGATTGGTTTTCTACGGAATCAATGGCGAGGAGCTCGAGTTCCCTGGGGATGGAAGCACCACCTCTGACTGGAAGCTCACTGGGGTTGTCGAGTCTGTCGCCATGGACACTTTCGAGCTGCCCTTCGGTAGGCGCCTCACTACCGAGGTCGAGACCTCCCTCAGGGCCACCGAGAGGGAGAACGTCAGCTTCGAGGGCCAGGGCCACCGCGCCCTCTCTGCTTCCACTAAACTTTGCGACAAGAACCACGCTTCCGACTGCAAAACTTGTATCGAGACCCAGGACGCTTGGTGCAGTACCAACAATTGGGACTCCTCCTGTATTGCGGGATGCGATGGACCGACCAAGTACATGGCGAAAGGGTGCAAGGAAGAGTGCGCGGAGCCCCCTGTTGTGAGCGTGAAGGCCAAGAAAACCAAGGAGGTTGACAAAAAGACCCCCATTGACTGTGTTGTCGGGGACTGGGCCGCTGTTACCGGCAGTTGCTCCGTCAAGGCTGGCTCCGCCGCGTGCTACGAGAAGGAGACCAGGTCTATCCTCACTCAGCCGCAGCATGGCGGTGACCAGTGCCCCTCCGAGGGTAACGAGAGGCTTGTTGAGTGCGTGTGCGAGCCTGTTTGCGGCGACGGCTTCCTCATGCCTGGCGAGGAGTGCGACGATGGAAATGCCAAGGATAAGGACGGATGCGATCACAACTGCATTATCGAGACTGGGTGGCTTTGCACCAAAGAGCCCTTTGGACTCAGTGAGTGCACCAACGGAAAATGCGAGTGCTCCGAGTGGGGCCAGGGTGTCTGCCAGCAGGGAACCTGCCTTCCAGTGAAGGGAAGCTCCCTCACCATCGATTGTGTTAGCGATGCACAGTGCCAATTGTCCAAGTGCGGCGACGGTATTCAGACTGGAGTCGAACAGTGCGATGACGGAAACACGAAAAGCGGAGATGGTTGCTCGGCCACCTGTGGCATTGAGCTTTACCACTCGTGCACTGGAGGAGTCGGGCAGAAGACCGAATGCACCAAGATGCGTGTAAGGAAGGACTTCCGTGACTTGACCGCCGAGGAGAAGAGCCTCTACATCGAAGCTGTCAATGTCCTTAAGGCCCAGGGAGTGTACGACCTTATTGTTCAGACCCATGCTCACCTTACCAACAAGGACTACGCCCACGGAAGCTCTGGATTCCTCCCGTGGCACAGGAAGTACCTTCTCGAGTACGAGAACGCTCTCCGCTCTGCGGACCCTAACGGAAAGTACAAGGACGTTACCGTTCCCTACTGGGACTGGGCCGAGGACACTGATCTGTGCTCTGCTAACGGAGGGTGTAAGACCTACGACGAGAAGGGCGCCATCTTTGACAGCAACACCGGAATGGGAGGACCTGGATCCTTCGCTTGCTCCTCGCACCCTCACGGTGGGACCATCGACTGCGACGACCTTCCTAAGGATGCTACTGGCGCCGACATTGCTGCTTACAAGGCGGAGTGCACCTCTGGCAAGAGCTTCACAAACCCCAACTCTGGAGAAACCTCCACCCTCAGTGCCTGCTCTGGAGATGTCACATGGGGCAGTACTGGAGCCAAGGGAATCACTTGCTCCCAAACTGAGATGGACGAGGATGGCTGCAAACCCATTCCTGACAATGCCGTTGGATGCGTCAGGGACGGACCTTTCGCTGGATGGATGAGCCCCGAGTACCCTGAGAACAAGGACAACACCAAAACTTGCTTGAGCAGAGGCTTGAACTGGTTTATTGACAGTCAGGGGTACTTGACCGGTAGCCAGAGGCTGACTCAGATCATCACCCAGCAGAAGGAGTACGGAAGCAACGGTGGGTTCCGTGCCTACATCGAGTCCACTCCTCATGCCAACCCCCACAACTTGTTGGGAGGGCACATCCGTTCCTTCTCCTCTCCCGCCGATCCTCTTTTCTTCTCTCACCACGCCTTCATCGACAAGGTCTGGAGCATGTGGCAGAACTGCCACGACCACGACGAGACCGACAAGGAAAAAGTGTCGAGCAAGGAGTACAGGGGCACCCAGAACGGTTGGGACGACTACAATACTGACCTCGTCTTCTTTTTCCCCGGAGAGAGTTCTGGAGAGGATAAATGTGATGGGGGTATCGCCGGCGCTTGCAAAACTTGCGTCGAAGGCAAGGACAGCTGGTGCGGTAGCAACACCTGGGACCAGACATGCAAGAACTTCTGCACTGGCGGCTGTGCCACTGAGTGTGGAGCCGCTGGTGAAGTCAGGCCTGGGACGAAGCTCAAGCCTGTGGCTGCTGGGGTTAATTGCCCTTCCTGCACGCAGAGTTACTACCAGTTTGACGACACTAGGCTCAAGCCCAAGTTCTTCCACTCGATTCACGATTTGGGGTACGAGTTGAACGCGGACGGATCCGAGAACTTGAACAAGCCCCAGTCTTACTTGTACGCCCCTGACCAGTTCGACATCAAGATGAAGGAGCAGAAGGCGATCTGCGACTGGACCGAGACCAAGCACCACGGCAAGCAGTGGAAGCAGGACTCAAGGAGGTTGGCCCATGATAACAACAGGCAGGCCAAACCGGTCCCCAAGGGCTTCAAGCATGACGGCAGCAACAGGCCAGATGACCACATCCCTCTTGACGAGAACGGAAGGCCCGTCGAGATGCATAGCCACCGCGCCAGGAAGCTATACGAGCTGCACGGACAGAAGACTCCCTCGAGGTTGCTTGCTGCTGTTGACGACGGAACAGGAGCCAACAACGAATTTTGCCCTTACGACAGCACGGGTGAGTGGTCGTCTTCCTACAATATTTGGAGAAACGATGATGGCGATCTTATGATCGACATGGAGTACTACTATGACGACCAGGGACACCTAATGGAAAGGGCGGCGTGCTACTGCGACGACGGGAAGGTCTGGGACCTCGATCACGTCACCTGCGTCAGCATCATGCCCGACGACAGTGTTGTATTCAACAGCCAGGACCCTGATACCAAAGCGATCCTCTCCTACTGGTACAAGCTCGGCAACAAGCTCATCGAGGATAGCGAATTTGTCAAGGATGAAGACTCTCTCCAGTTCTCCTTGGACGAGATGACTCAGAGGGAGTGCAAGCTTTTGTACAACGAAAAGTCCAAGATCGTCAGGGCGGATGACGTGAAGGATGGCACCGGAGCTAGTGCCCCAGATTTCACGGACAAGAATGGGCACTCCGTTGGACCTGGAAGCAGGGCCAAGTTCTTGGAAGGCTGGGGCCTCGCACCTTGTGTGGGTGACAACGAGAAAAAGTGCATCCAAGTGGGACTTGCCGACGACCCCTGCGACACGAGCGTGTAGGGAGTCGGCGTTGGCGGGTTGGTTTGATGAGAGACATTTTTTTGGTGGAAGGGTGGACCTCCACCCTCCACGACAAAAATTATGATAAATAAGTGGAAGATAATAACAAAATTGAATACACACGCTTTTGGGTATTTTTTAATCGTCGTCTTACTGTCCCCTGCCTTGTCCCACCATCCCCCATCCCCTCCCTCCTCATCAACCGCTTCCCTCCTCAGTCACTGTCCGACCAGCCGTCGTCATCACTCGAGTCGTAGATGGGCTGGCAGTCCACATGGGCCTTCTTCGGTGCTGTATCTTGCGGTTTTTGCGTCGCCCCTGCCCCCCCCCCTCCCATGGACTTGTTGGGGTGCCACTTCTCGTGAGTGATTGCCATCGCTTGCATCTTCTCAAACATCTGGTTCTTCTGCTTATCTTCCTCTTCCTGCTTGTCGATTTCTTCCCTGAATGCCTTTGTTTTGCTTCTCGCAGTCCTCGTCACAACCCTGTCACTCAGCTTCGGTAAGCTCCCGTCGTCCAGGCTAACGTGTTCGACCTTCGGGTTCTCCCCAGCCAGCCAGGAGGTGGGAGTGACGGAAGAGGGGCGAGAGGGGTCACGGTAGGAGGAGTAGACGTCGTCCTGGAAGTAACCTTTGAGGTCGTTGTTGCGGGGGAGGAAGAAGCTCCCCTCCTGGCACTCCGAGGAGCTTAGTCTCAAGAACCCTCCTACTTGAACCTCCCCAACGTTCCAACTGGACCTCGGAAGCGGCCATATCCCCACCGTTGGGTCTCCCTCGAACCCGAACTCGTGACAGAGTGTGCAATCCCACTCCCCCGGCTTCACGTCATCATAATTGACGTCGAAGTACTTCACCGTGCGGTCTCCCCTCCCGGCGACCCACACAAGGCCGGTGCACTCGTCCCACATGCTGAAGAGCACACCGTTGCCATTGTCCAGGTTCTGCGGCGAACGAAGCGGCGAACGAAGCGGCGAGCGAAGCGAGTCGCCGAAGGTTTCGCGAATGAGGGTTAGGTTAGCATTGTTGCGTCGGGAAAGGATTGCCCGAAAACCGCATGCAATGTATCTTCTTCAGTGTTATCAATTCTCACCTTGCTAGCCACTGGTTTGGACACGTTGCGTGGGTCCCAGAGTCGAATCTGCCTCTCCCCAGCGAGGCCGTTGCCCGTCGTCAGTATCACGCCGGAGGGGTTATCCGCACTCCCGCACCACTCAACCCTGCAACCACGGGCGCCGTCGTGGGCCTTCCAGTCGTTGGTTACGGAGCCTGAGCGTGGGTCGAGTATTCTGGCGAACTTGTCGCGGGAGCCAGTGGCAAGGAGGGAGCCGTCGTAGTTCCACGAGACGTCGTTGATGTATTCTTTGTGCACGTCACCGATGCTCTGTATTTCCCGCCCCTCTCCTGCATCCCATATCTTGACTGCCTGGTCCATCCCGAAGGTCGCGAAGCACTCTGTGACAGTAGGGTGCCAGTCTATCCCCCTAACCCCGTTCCTATGCCCTCGAAGTATCTGTGTTGAGCACGGTGAGAGAAGCGAGGAGGGGTTAAAGACGTCATGAACAGCTGCTTCAATCCCGCCCCTCTCTTACCTCTTGTTTCTCCCCCGTTCTCAACCCCGTCTTGGGGTCAAGGTATGAAACCGCCACGTTACAATCGTCCGATCCCGTCGCCAGGCACATCCCTCCCCTCCCCCCGAACGCCAGGCACGTCACGCCCTTGGTGTGCCCCGTGTTGAGGAGGTCCGGCGTGGCACTGACCTTGCCCTCCTTGCCCACGGCGCCGACGTAGACCTTACCCCCACCGCCCTTCCAAGGGACGGCCCAGAGACCACCGCCGACGGCGAGCAGGGAGCCGTCCATCACGGACACGTTTGTCTGGAGGTTGTAGTACCAGTTCTGCTTGGGTTTAGCCGCCCCGTACACGTGCCTGAACTTGGAGGCCATGTTGTTGAAACGTTGTGAGGAGGGCCTGCTCTGCGGGGACGCTGCTGGCGAGGGTGGGGGCTTTGATTCCTCCTTCGAGTCCTCTTCGACCGGGTCCGAGGAGGAGGACGAAGCGGAGGGGTCCAAGCTAGTCATTTGTACCTCAATCTCCTGCGACCGAGCGAGAGGGGTGGCGGGTCAGCGTCTTCGCACGCGTCCCGTGCATTACCGCCCCACCACCATCGCCGTGTTAGTGGCTTTCAAACTGCGCCAAAGTCTCACCTTCCCCTCCAACCACTCTTCCCCCGTGCAACTCTCCACCCACTTGGGCACATCCTTGAATATCTCTGCCGCAAACTGCGAGCGAAGCGAAAAAGGGAACGCTGTGTGAGGCGGAACATGGGGGGAGAGCGAGAACTCGATTGCCCCTCGTCGTATTTCCCCCTGTCTCGGCGGCTTCTTTTTCGCCTTTGGTCCCCTCCCCCCCTCCCCCCCCCCCCACTACCCCTTCGTTTTTCTCACCTTGCTCTTGTCCCTCCTTGGCACCTTCCATCCGATTCCTTCGATCCCTTTATCAGTGAGTTTCAAAACCCTATCAACCTCCACGTCCATAACGTTCAGTGTTTCTTTCGGTACCATGCAGCAGCTGACCATCCCCTCCGTCCCATGGTTGAATCGCCCGATGGGGTGGAGGGTTGAGGAGCTTGAGGTGAACTCGTAAGCTGAGATTGAGGTGGAACCACGGGTGAAGAAAAGGAGAAGGGATAGGGAGGAGTCGTAGAGGGGGGCAAGGATACCGGAGTTTGAGTCCAGGCGTTCCTGTTGTGTCGTGGGGAGACATAATCGCGCGTGTTGGTTAACATAAAAACAAAATACAATTCCCGATTTTCCACACCTCCCCTCCCCAGCCCCCTTCCGCTCACCTTATGTATGCACTCCCCTTTCCTGACATCCCATATCTTGATTTCCCTCTCCCTCATAATCCCCTGCCCCGTCGTAACGACCTCGTTCCCCCCCACCCAAACAACGTTGAAGTCCCTCTTGTTTGTCCCCTTATGGCATACCTCCCCAACGTCGCATGCCACTCCCCCGTCTCTCCCTTTCAGGACCTTGAATTTACCGTCGTTCGTCCCAACCAGTAGTTGCCCCCCGTCCTCGTTCCAAGCCACGTTCCTAACCCCTCCTTCAACCCCCTTTTCCCATGCCCCCTTTGTTCCCTCTCCCCCCCCCATCACCATAACTTTAACAACCTCACCCCCGACGGTGGTACCAGCTAAGGCAACGATGCCTTGTGCGTAAGGGTGAGAGTCTAACGCGGAGATCTTAATCATACCAGTCTTGTATGTTTCTACCTTCTTATCTCCCCCCCCATCTCCTCCTCCCCCAGAAGACGAAGACGACGTAGACGAACCTCCTACAGTCACGATGGCGATATCACCGTTATCAAGACCTGCGATAATCCTAGTCCCCGTATCTGACCCAGGTTCTTGTGTGGAGTATTTTCTATCAACAACAAAAGTGGTAATAGTCGAACCCAAGTTAACGTTAATAACATTGGGTTCGCGGGTTGAGGATGATAGTGGGACGAAGGATAGGGTGTTACGTGTACCTGATGATGGGTAGATAACATGAGCGAGACTATCGAGGTGCGGGGGTTGGGGAAAGGGGGGGGGTAAGTATCAGCACCTAATTGGGCACAGTGCGGGGTTGAGGGGAAAGAGGAGAAGCTACACGCCCCTCCCCTCGCCCACAGCGACCCCGGCGCTCCCGTTAAGGGTGATTTCTCCCCCAGTTGGTGGGGTGTTCCGGGGTGGTGAAGGATATTACTTGCCTTGCTTTCAACCAATCAACGCTACCGGGGGGGACGGAGTGCTTCAAGCCGTGACCGAAGTAGGTGGAGTGGAGGGAGGGGGTGACGTGCTTTATAGGAGAGGCACGGAGGAAACGGCTCATCTTGGGGAAATATCCTGGCCCTGGCACCTCCCATCCCCGAAGACGGCTGAGTGAGAAAGGGCTTTGCTCGGAAGAGGCCAAAAACTTTTCGGTGAGTCTTTTACCCCATTTCACCTTAACCATAACGTCATGCACAACAAAAATACGATTATGAGGGAGAAATATAGCCAAATGATCGCACTAGTAGCAAAGAATACGCATAAATGAGTCATATAGCTGAAATAACAAGGGTGGTCGTGAACGCTGCGTCTCATCCTCATTCCATCCTTTAATATTACTCTCAAATGGGGATCATTTCATTTGAAGACACATTCATGTCATATATACGAGAATGGATTTCTTCGTGTCGTCGTTAAATTCCTCTTTCTTACTCGTTTGGATTAAATCACTCCCTCCACTAACTAACTCTTCCATTTATTCCCATTTTCTCAACCCATTTTCTCAACACATACGTCAACCTCTTCACCACATTCCACCCACCGCGCATCAACTTCTATCTTCACAATCAATCCTCACCTACCATATTTCTCTATCACCAAAAGAAAAAGAAAAACCTAATCCCATACCTCATTCCATACCTCATCCCATTAAAAGCTTCAAGAAACTTCATCTCTACCCCCCACTCATCCTTCACCTTCTCTCCCCCCCTCCCCCCCAAACCTCCTTCTATTCCCCACGATGTTCTCTCCTTACCTCCGTCGTAATTTCTCCTCTCTCCCCACCTCTCTCCCCTCCACTCTTCTCCAGACTCTATACCTAACCCCTCCCTCAACCCTTCCATCCCCCTTCACATCCTTCCTCCTCCCAAAATCCCCCCTCCCCCCCCCCCCCGTCCCTCCCTCAAAGTACTCCAAGAAAGACCATGCATTCAACTTAACACTACACCCACCACTTCAATCTCCTAACTTCCATTACCCCGTCGGGAGGATGATAACCCCACTCTCCCTCTCCGCCTTCTCTTCAACATCTAAAGGTGGGAGGTATAGGGTATGTTCCACATTGCCAGTTCCTGGTTACGGAGTACGCACGGCTGTAGGTGTTACTGTTGATTTACTTCGGGGAGCTGGTTTAAAGGTGTTCGTAGTAGACATTCGAGGTGGTGTTCGTAAGAGTAAATACGTAGAAGACGCTAAAGAAGGAGGGTACACAAACCCCGACGTAACTTGGGGGGCTGTTCAAGAGTACTGGGAGAACCATGGTGTGGTTGGAGAGTGGTTGGAGGAAGAGGTTGGGAAGGAGAGGGATGACGGGAGTAACCCGGACTATAAAGTACCGAAGGGGATGGACGTAAGCGACGTGTTTGATAAGTGTATCGACGAAGTTGTTAAGGAGGGGGGAGTTATCGTCGTTAAGGGGACGGAGGGGCTAAGGGAAGGGGATACTAAGACTGGGTTCCATGGGGACGATGGGGAGGAACTAGGATGGCAGGATCTGAGGTGGGTCAAGAAACTCGTGGACGATGAAGGGAGGGTTAGGGATCTGGGATGCGGGGTACTCACGTGCGACGCGGGGTGGTGCCCTGATGTTACGGAGAGGATGGGTAGGGACTTCAACAAGGCCTGGAGGTCTACCGGCGGTGAGGTTGGGTACCGTTGCGAGATGGACGACGAGGAGTTCCTGGGATGGCTGGGGAGGGCGAGGGAGGGGAGGGTGGGGGCGTTCGGGGGGGGGGACACGGACGGGTACGACTTGGAGGGGGGGGAGGACGAGGAGGCGGAGGAGAAGGAGGACGAGACCATTAGGGGGGTAGGGGTGGAGGGGGAGATGGAGGAGAGGGGGGTAGGGAACGAGGTCGACGCCGCGACCATGAGCATCATGGCGGAGACAGGGGGGAAGTGGAGGGAGGTATGGAAGAGGGTTATGAGGGTTTATTGAAAGGGATTGGAAGGGGGGGGGGGGAGGGCATTGAGGGGGTGGCAAGGGGAGGTTTGGGGGCTTGAGCTAAGAGATGATTTAGGGCGAAGGGATTTATAGATTGAATAATCTGGTGTTGTTATTTTGATTTTTGTGTGAGTCACACTCACAGTAGGATTCCCAATGCGATTCCCAATGTACTTGAAAAGGAGGGAGAGAGGAAAAAGGAGAAGGAGACAAGAGAGAGAGAATCTGGAATCTTGGGGGGGAAGGAGGGAGGAAAGGAAAACAGATTTTGGTTTGACTCCAATATTAGCACCTACACGACACTTCTGCCTAGGTGGAGTACGTTGAAGGCTTTGTTGATCACTTTCACATCGTAATTTGCCGCTATAAACTTACATTCGGGGTAGGTTCGCTCAAAAATGGCATCTCAATCAGAGGTACAATCGTCACACAATTCATCAGAGACCACAAATGTGGCAGTATCTAGTTGGGACGATTTGACAGACGGTCAACAGACGTGCTTGGAATGGGCTCGTGACCAAGACTGGGATCTCGTCAAGGGGTATGCCAAGGAACATGGTCCTGAGGTTTTGTTTGGCGTTTATAAAAAGCTTGTTGATGAGGAATGGACGGTAACTTCAGTCCTCACATTCGCCTCACATCACCAAAATGTTGAGATGGTCAAGCTTACCTTAGAAGCCGGCTTCGACAACAAGGAAGCCATGTACTTTGCCGCAGATATGTCAATAAAGAATAGTGACAATTCAACAATCTTGAGATTGCTCTTAGAACATGGACTTGATCCTAATATAGACCTCCGAGTCGAAGGGATGAGCGTTCACTCCAACCTTTTGATGCATGTTGCTGCTGTGAGACGCATTGATCACGCCATAGCACTTCTCGATCATGGAGCAAATGTGAACAAGACAATGGTTAACCCTGCTAATGGACGTGTTGTTTCACCACTTACTGGTACTCTCTGTTATGGAGCACACGACTTATGCAGGCTGTTTCTCATGCGTGGTGCTATTGCAACCACCAACGAGGTGGATAATGTGTTTGATCATTGCCTCTACGCGTGCAAAGGATCACACAATTGGCTTAGTAGAGATGCCGCAATAAAGATGTACACAACATTTCTTCATCTCGGAAAGCCCGATTCCGACGTAGTTCGAGACAAATTCAATTTGCGCCCTCCTTCCAATCGCGATCCTATGATCACCAACATCACGAAACATTACCTTCAAGGCCGTCCCTTCTGCTGTTTTGTTTGCGAGGCTCTTACTGCCAAGGAGCGTGACAAGCTCCTAATGTGTCCCTGTCGCAACGTCGCCTACTGCTCGAGGGAGTGCCAGCTCAAGCACTGGAAGAAGCACAAGGTGCAGTGCACGGGACCGCTGAACGAGAAGGGGGAGAGTGAGGCAATGGTCAAGAAAAGATCCAAGACAGGGAAGGGAGCGGCGGCGGGAGGAGCGGATGTGGGAGTAGCGGAAGGAGCAGTTGCGGGAGTAGCGGAAGGAGCAGGTGCGACG
Source organism: Triparma columacea (assembly GCA_030267965.1). NCBI lineage: Eukaryota > Bolidophyceae > Parmales > Triparmaceae > Triparma > Triparma columacea. The sequence goes on from BRYA01000259.1 coordinate 55,099, forward strand.
GGGAAGAATGGCAAGAAGGGGAAGAAGGGGAAGAAGGGTAGGGGTAATAAGAAGTGAACGAAGAAACAGTTGAAACAAAAACACAGAGTGTATGAAGATTGTACTCTATTTGTCCCTTTGGATGGAGTGAAAATCACGGGTTTCGTCTTTTTTTACTTTTGGAAATCGGCTGGAAGCAGCAGCTCAGCTTCCCAAAAAGGAGAGGAGCTCCAAAAAGAGTTGTTTTGAGGCCTACGATGATTCTAATAGTTTTAACAGTCCTTCTATTCTCTTTTATAACATCATTTGAGTTACATAACGTCAAAATTGGTGTAAAACTTGGCGTAAATAGGCGAAATGGAGGGCTAGCAAAAATCTTCCCGACATCACCTTACTGCAACTTTTGTTTTTCTAATGCGTATTCTAATCCGTATTCATCTCTATTAATGTCACAACAATACAATGAAGTTAGTAATGAAAGACAATTAGGAGCACAGGAGCTATTATTTCTCACACGCCCATATAATGGTGATGAACCACAGGTGAGAGATTGTTATAGAGAGAGAGAGAGAAAGAGAGAGAGAGTGTGTGCGTGTGTGCGTGCGCGTGCGTGCGTGTGCGCGTGTGTGCGTGCGCGCGCGTGTGTGTGCGTGTGTGTTGTGTAGAGAAAGAGATGAAGAGAAGGACAAACACAAAACCAAAACACAACCACACAACTACCACCAAAAAGAAAGATAAACAACGCCGCCCACTATTTGCCCTGCTACTTGCTCAAACACCACAATTCCCTTCCCTTCCCCTCCCCTCCCCTGCCCAGACGAACCACTGCGCCTACCTCTCCATCCCCTCCTCCCCCACTTCCCCACGAACCCTCGACCAGGTTCACTCCGGCGTCCTCTCCGTCCTCCACCTGAACCCCCTCCTCCGTTCCCGCGTCACCACCTCCGGTAGCGTCGAGCGTACTGACTTAATGAAAATGGTCCGGTCCGGTACTGAGACCTTCCAGTTCGACCAAGTCTTAACAAAGTCCGACTTGGAGAGTCCAGACCACGGGATCTCAAAGTGGGGTGGCAACGTGATCTACGAGACCACCCCCTTCTCCCCCTCCTCCTTCCGTCGTATCCTTGACGAACGGAAGGTTTACACACCACACACATCAGGTTCCCCACCCACACCCCCCGACCTTTGGTCCTTACATGTGTTCCCTAACCTGTCTGACTTCGTCTTCAGTTTCAACCATGCCATCTCCGACCAGGCTACATTCCTGAACGCTGTCGCTCGCCCATTCGCTAGAGCCCTAAACGGGTCATCATCAGAAACAACCTACCATCACGTTTACGATCCAGGACCACCTCTTGAGAGGCTTTTCTACCCAGAGGCCTTACCGTCTACTTCAGACGCCGTTAGAAAGTTTGGTTTAGGTGATCTCGGTGAAGGTGAGCCAAACGTTAAAGATATTTTCGGGACCCTTGGACTTGGGGAGGACGGAAGCATCCCTGATAACACCGTTGGGTACTTGGTGAAAAAGGCGGTAGAGGAGGTGGGGAAGGATATTAAGCTAACGTATGCGGGGACGGATGAGGATATTGGAGAGGAGGAGGATTTGGGGGAGGTAAGGAGGAGCGAGATTTTTACGGGGAGATTGACGGAAGAGGAAACTAGGGGGGTTAGGGACTGGGCGAGGTGAGAAAGGAAGGAGGGGGGGGGGGAAGGCGCGGGCCCCCCAAAAAGTCCTTGGAAAAAAAAAAATAAGGCTAACACCACACTTTGTCCCCACCCTCGCTCGCTTGGGATATGGCAGGAGCAATGGGGTAACAGTAAGTCACGTTCTGGCCGCCTCCCTCCACCGAGCTTACGAGGAGGGAGGTGGAGGAGGTGGTGGTTGGACGAAGACTGTTTTCAGCCTCGATCTCTCGCGGTTCGGGACCAGAATTTCCAAGGGGGAGGGGCTGGGATGCTACGCGGGGAGCATGGACGTGCTAATGAAGGTTGGGGGTGAGAGGGACCTCGGCCGGACGGCTGTGGAGGTCAGGAGGCAAGTTGACGATTTCGTGGGTAAGGGATACGTCGAGGAGGCCGTCAAGGTTTGGGACTCTGCAACCAAGGCCGCGGACGTTAGCAACCTCGTGACGATGACCGCCGAGGGTCCGGAGGCCGGCCGGGGCTTCACCCTCAGCGTCAGCAACGCGGGATCGTTCGATGAGCCGGGGATCGAGGACGCGTGGTTCGCGGCGGGGCAGGCTAGGACGGGGGCGGTCAACTGCGTGAGCGCAATGACGGTTAATGGGAGGATGACGGTTACGGGACACGGGATTGAGGGGGGGGGACAAGTCGAGAGGAGGGCAGTGGAGATCCTGAGGACAGTGGGGAGGGGGGAGGAGCTGGGGGACCTGGATTTCGTGGAGAACTTCGGGAGAGGACCAAAGACACCGGCGATAATAAGGGACCTGCCCCTAGCGGAGGCGGCGCTGGCCTACGGCGCCTACGGCGTGTTGGGGCACCTCGGGGCTTGGACCTCCTTTTTTTCCTCCCTCTCCGAGATGTCCTCCAACTCCTCCCCAGAGGACTTCAAGGCCGCCCTGAACTTCTGGGTGTTCTTCGCGGCCGCCCACCCCATCCTCCAGCCCGTCCTCGGTGTCTCCGAGCTGATGCACGGCACCCCGGGTCCCCGAGTAGGGGGCCTAGTCCCAGTCCTCTTCCTCCTCCTCAGCGGCTGGGGGGCCTGGGCGGTTGCGTCCTTCTCGGAGCTCGCCGTCTCTCTAAACATCTTCGTCTTCGCCGCCTTCATCAACTACATCGGTTCCGGGCTCGGGGGAACGAACGGCATGGGGGACTTCAACCTCGCCCTGAACGACCCCTACAAGGGGAGGGAGTTCAGGGGCTGCCCGACGTACGAGCAGGTCAGGCAGCCCTCGATGGACGGCTTCGACGTGAGGAAGTACAACGGGCTGTGGTACGAGCACGCGTTCCACGACTGGACGCAGTTCAAGGAGGTCTACGACACCACGCTAGACATCAAGGTTGACGAGGACGGGAAGGGTTGGAAGGTGAGGCATGTGGGCTGGTTGGTAGGGGGAGCGATAAAAAGGATGTCTTGCAGCTAAGCAGCGAACGAAGCTTGGAATTCAACACGCCTTAAAGCAAAGCTCACAATCTCTCTTCCCCCCTCCCCCAGGACGATTTTGGGCTCCGCGGTCCCTCCCCAAAGACCAACCCTCTCTCCTGGGACAAGTCCCCCGTCGCAAATGGCGCCCACTACTTTCTCTTTGGCAGGGTTGACCCTTCTGACCCTCCCGGCGTCCTCCGTGAGAAGGGCTTCGGCGTTGAGTTCCCCAACTACATCGTCGACGTCCAGAAGGACTCCGACGGCGAGTACAAGGAGGCCATCCAGTTCCAGTGCCTCGAGAGGGGCGGGGTCAGGGTGTTTGAGGGCATAAACTTCATGTCCAGGAACGAGGTCATGACAGAGGGGGAGATGAGGGCCATGCACGAGAGGGCGACGAGGGCGGGGATGGACCCCTACGGCTCCTCGCCCGAGCAGATGCACAACGTCGAGAGGAGGCTTAAGAAGGACGGCGACGTAGACGACGGGGCGTGGCAACGAATGTGGAAGCTGATTGGCTTCGACAAGCTACTGGAGAAACTCACCGAGAGCATCGAGGACGGGGGGAGATGAGAGAGTAGGGAGTTGGTAAAAACAGCAATAATATATTTCGTTTTCCCTCTCCTATTATGTAAATTATGATTTCTCCAATGAGGAAGGAGTGACCAACCTTGTTGTGTCCTTGATTCCTTGATGCCTTTCACTTGAGATTGTGGATGTTCCACTTTTCACAGGTAAGCCCTCGTTTGTGAATACACTTAAAAAGCCTTCCACGAGTTGATCCAAGCCAACGGTAACATTTCTAGCTCCGGCGCACGCGTTCCACTTTGTTTACTGATGTGAAAAGGAGAAACTGCAAACAAGCAATTTTTTACCTCAAGTCAGTATTTTACCTCCCTGATGTCATTGAGCCAGATTTTACCGCCTTTTCCTCATCCATGTCCCACATGAACGCCATACGTTACCCTGAAAACGCTTGTAGTCCTCTTAACAATATTTTCCCTACCCTGTCAATCTCTCAACAATCGGAGTGCTGTGATTCCTTCTTGAAAACTCCCTTCTTTCGTTCTCCAGCGACTTCTAACCCCATCCCTCCCCACCTCAAGGCTATAATTGTAAGCCTTCTCCTACTAATAGTCTACGCTAGCTCGTTTGTACCCATAACACCCCATCGCTTCTCAAGGAAGAACCCAAGCTTCACCATGGTGAAAAGAAAGTACAGTGACAACAACGAGTTCGATGGCCTCTCGAAGCTCACTACCATTGTAGCTGACACTGGTGACATCGAAGCCATTAAGAAGTACGAGGTGAGATGGATGACAATGGTGATGGTGATATGGACAACAAGGAGGATCGGACTTATAGATGGACTCCTGATACGACTCCTAATACGACTCCTAATACTCCCTCGTGCTCCGAACGACGTCGCCTCCCCGCTAACGCAATATTTCGGTCATCGCTTTGCTTCTCCTGTCGCTGCCCTCCCACACCCTCAAACAGCCCACTGATGCCACAACCAACCCCTCTCTCATTTACAAGGCCGCAATCATGCCTGAGTACGCCTCGCTGGTCGACAACGCCGTCGCGTACGCCAAGGAGAACCTCCCCAAGGGCTCAAAGTCGGAGCAGCTGTCCCTCGCCATGGACAAGCTCTGCGTTGGGATTGGTTCTGAGATAACGAAGATTGTCCCAGGCTACGTCTCCACGGAGGTCGACGCGAGGCTCAGCTTTGACATCGACGCCACCGTCAAGAAGGCGCGCACCCTTATTTCCCTCTACGAGGAGGCCGGGGTCCCCAAGTCCCGCATCCTCATCAAGATGGCCTCCACTTGGGAGGGCATCAAGGCGGCGGAGATCTTAGAAAAGGAGGGTATATCATGCAACCTGACGCTTCTGTTCTCCATGTGCCAGGCCGTCGCGTGCGCAGAGGTGAGGGCTGATGTGATGCGGTGGCGATAAAATCCGCACGAGAGAGAGAGAGAGAGGAAGAGCACTTCTGCGACGAGAATCTCCGCCGCCGCCGTAATTTTCATGCATTATACCAACCATCCGCTCGCCCTCTCGTCACTTCGCTCGTCACAGGCCAAGGCCACCCTTATCAGCCCCTTTGTGGGCAGGATAATGGACTGGTGGAAGAAGAAGGATGGCGTCGACGGGTACTCTCCCAATGAGGACCCGGGCGTCCTCTCGGTCACAAATATCTACAACTACTACAAGAAGTTCGGGCACAAGACCATCGTCATGGGGGCCAGTTTTAGGAACAAGGGAGAGATACTTGAGCTCGCAGGTTGCGACAGGCTCACGATCGCGCCTTCCCTGCTCGAGCAGCTCAGCTCCAGCTCCGGCTCCGTCCCCGCCAAGCTGGACTCCTCCAAGAGCACCGAGCTGTACACGGGGGGGGAGATTGACATGGACGAACAGACCTTCAGGTGGATGCTCAATGAGGACGCCATGGCGACGGAGAAACTCGCGGAGGGGATCCGCAACTTTGCAAAGGACATTGTCAAGCTAGAGGACGTGTTAAAAGCAAAGCTTTGAATACTCACGGGGGGCGAAGGGGAGGGGGAGCGCGGGGGGAGGGGGACGGCAGGAGGGATTGCAGGCGGCTGCGGGGGGCACGTCCTAAAAGTTTTTAAATTTTCAGAATGAGAAACCCAAAGTTTGACTTCGCTTTCGTTACACACGCCCTCGACGGCATTTGTTCACCTGTCCACCACCATCTTTCGCTCTGGCTTACTGAGCATGAAGTTGTTAGCGAGCGCCTTGTAGTCGATGATCTCCCCCCCGTCCAGTCCCGCGTACTCCAGGAACTCGTCGAACTCCGCCCTCGACAGCTCCGTCTGGTCCGAGGTGAGGACCTCCATTAGCAGGTGCCTTAGGGACTTTGCTGATATGGTTCCGGAACCGTCCTCGTCAAACATCTCAAAGAGAGTCACGAGATCGTCCATCATGTCCTTCTCGTACTCCAAATTCTCGAGAATTACAGCAAGGAACGCGCTGAGGTCGACGTTCTTCTTCCCCCCGGAAGCAAACTGACCAAGGAGAGCCCTACCGGGGTAGAGCCCAGTCATCGAGACGGCCTCCCTGAGATTCTGCAGGAAGCGGGTGGAGCAGCGAAAGGGCGTGTATGTGTGTGTATGTAGGGGGGGGGGGGGGTCGGATTAGTGACTTGAAGGGACCAAACACCGTCCTCTGCGGTTCCTCTGCCAAACCTTCCCCCAAATAACCTCACCTCCTCATTCAGCACCATATCCCCATCCCCCTCATGGTCCGTGCAGGCCGCCGCGAATATCCCCCTCAGGTGTTGCTTCTGCAGTTCGATTAGGTTCGGGTCCTCCCCGTCCACCGACTTCGTGTCCGTGTTGGTGAAGGAAGCCTGGCCTAGGTTCGGGTTGTTGTTGAACGCTGATATCGCCCTCGACTTTCCGGCCTGTGCGGCGATCTGGTCGCTGCTCTTGTCGCTCCAGCTCCTCCCCCGGCCGCTAACGTCCTCCGCCACCTTATATTTGTAGTTCTTCTTGTGTGTGTTCCTGGCCTTTGTACCGGCAGACTCGAGCCTGCTCCTGTTGACGCTGAATAGGCTGACGTTCTGCTTTTTGGCAGCCGCGCCAACAATATCCATGAGTTTAAAGTTCGAGGGCTCCTTGAATCCCGATTTATTCGACCTGGAGGATGTCACACTCTCATTACCATCCTCGGTAACCGCCCCAGTTAGGGAGGATCCTGGGGACTGGGCAAGGTCCGGGGGAGCGGGGGGGGGAGGGGGAGGAGGAGGGAGAGAACTCGAGATGGAATCCTCGTTGTCAGATTCCGAAAAGTCGCTGTCGTCGGCCATTGCTTTGTAAGAGATTTTTCGATCAGGAAACCAGAACAGCCAGAAAGCCAGAAAACAACAAGAAAGATCCTCTATGATGCATAAGAATTGATTGACGATGGTGCCATGAAATAGTCAAACAATTTATAATAGCGAAGGGCGCCTATAAACTTAAACATCCCCCCCCCCCCCCTTCGTCTGTTCCTTATATTTCTCTTACGAATCCAGTAACGTAAAGGAAGAGGTCCTTAACCGATAGCAGTTGAATATTTTTCTTCCTCCTCAAAAAGTCCGCCGGCTTCCTGTAAATCTCCAGGCTAGTCTCCCCCTCCTTAACCTCGTCCTTCTCCATGAACGCCCATGCCCTGCACGAGGTTTTAGCCTTCTTTGACTTGTAGTGCATAAGCTCAAAGAACACCCCGCAGTTTCCCTCCTCCAGCTGGCTTATCGGGGTGTCGAGGTTAACGACGACGTCGTCGAACCATATGTACGACCCTTCTATTCGCCTGGCTGGGGGCGTCTGCTGCTGGTCGATAATGCAACCCCTTTTATCAGCGACCGTCACGACTATGTACGGGTCTATGTAACCGAACGTAGAAGCGTCCTTCAGACCTATCCGCGAGATTGCTACGGAGAAGTAAGAGAACTCGTGAGTAGGCTCCTTAGGCTGGGCAGAGGGGGTTTGTAAGGGGTTGGGGTGAGTGGGGGGGCAAGGGGTGTTAGAAGATGACAGAGCGTCTTTTTTGCGTTCTTCGCGGTCTTGCAAGGGGGCCGCGGCGGGGGGGGACCTCTATGCCTTTTCACTTCTCTTGTCGGCCCGAGTCCTACTTGTCCGCCCATGTCACTCTTGCCGCCCCAAGC